>JAHDIT010000106.1:0-45581 GCA_019232045.1 Ogataea degrootiae
ACATTTTACAAATTACATATTACATAATACATTTTACAATTAACATTATTAATAAGTACACTTTACATTTTAACAAAGAGACCTCATATAGAATCAAAAAACAAATCCTGGTGTAGGGATGCCATATAACTGCTTAGGTAATCTTGGAACTCGACTCTTTTATTGTGAGTTTATTAAGGGACAGAATAAGGCTATACAGTTCAATGATAGTAGGGAAAAAAGTTCATTACACTTCTATTCCTATTTGGGGAGGCCTACTAGCATTCTTAGCTTTGAATTCAGTGGGATTATTCTTTCAAGCCCTTGATTTAAGTGATTGGGAATAAACCCTAGTCATCGAGAATGATATGACCAGGCTTCAAGATCACATGTTTTAGGATAGTCTTATTGTATCAGCTGTATCTGATTATATTGGGCAATAAATAGCTGTTTAGTACTACTAGAAAACTCTACTTACTACTTGGGGTTAGTTGGCTGGACATCAGCATCCTAATTCTTCCAACAGGCTCGAAAAAGTCAACACGGAACCCAAATATTTACATGCTGCTGCTGATCACAATCTTTTCCTTGTGATCTATTTCTCCGGGTCCCGGAAAAATGTTTATGGCACCTATTTCTTGATCCTCGAACATTGGGGGATCCGTTTAAAACCAACAAACGCTGAATAGCCTATAAACATCTTCCCTCCTTTGAATATTTTGCCCTTGGAATGTGTCCGGCTTAATGTGACGGTTCAAAGTCTTTTGTGTATTCAATTGGAGTAGAATATTTTTTCTTTGATTGGCTGTTAACAGCTAGTGATTGAAATTTGTATTTTTTTGAACAAGTTATCGATGCATAGACGGGACATATTGTATATGCTCCACGAGTATTATCTGGATTACCTATGGTTTGGCAATTAAAAATTGGAGGCTATTTACTATTATATATATATTCAATTCAATTAATTCAAGGCGAAAAACACAAATGAAAAAAAGTACAAAGACCTGTTATGTATTAAATGCGTACCAGCTCAAAACAAACTTTAGTAAATTATTCAGTATTCACTAGTCAAACTGATAGAGGAACAAACAACTGAGCATCATCAGATTCCAGGAGATGGAAGCAGTCAACATTATGGTCTCTGATCCTGAATTGACAAAATTTGCAAAATGTTTAATTAGTCTATATAAACACATTGCCAACCAACAGGCACGGATGAATATATATAGATTTATTACAATGATGTGATGAAGATACAAAGGAGCCTTCCACTACTTACCAGTTTCTGCTGACCCTGAACTGTTGTTACCCAACCTCAACAACAACAACAACGAACACATTAGAATGAATAACATGGTAATGGGCATGAATAAATTGGGATCGGAAACCACGGATAAATTTCCCAATTCATCGATTCATCCTAAAACCTCGTAAAGCAGCTCATCCTCCACAGCCCGCAACCCCAACCCGCAACCCGCAAGTTTTCTGTTGCAGTTGTCTTTCCCCGGGACATTCTGGTGATTCCCCACGGGCAATGACAATGGCCTTTCTAGAAAAGGCCCACCAATCCACCTCTTCTCCTCATGCCAGACCCAACATCAGAACAACCTTTCTGCCTTGTCACCTTGTTCCGGGATTTCGCAGACAAGACCCTGGTTCTTTGTCTGTCTCTAGGAATCTAACCTAACACTTGCTTCTTACCATACACTCACAAGCACAAATCATCTCTTTTTCATTACATTCATACTTCTTATTCTTTTCATTCTTTAATAGTGTTTCTCTATTGTTAACTAAGCCACTGGAAAACCAATCCCCACTGTTCCCCATCAGAACTTCTTGTCCCCATACAATTACCCCATCAATTTACTAATTTTAAACTGAGGCAACTCCTGCAAGAAAATCAGAAAAAAATATAATCAAGACAGAGGGACTTTGATATTATAATATAGCAATATATTGCATGTAAATATAACTTGATACCCAAATAAAGATCTTTTCATCTCATCAACAGAAATAATATTATCTATAGTATTCATGAGACCACCATCAACCACTTTTTAGCTTATCCTCATACACCTAGAATATGGCCGAAGCTCCACAACTTGAAATTAAACCTGAGGCCAAGTCTGTCCCTCCTGATTCAACAAGTTCCAACTCCAATTCCCCTCCAGCTACTATGATTACCAGTTCAACAACAGATTATACCACCACTTCAGGGACAAAACGAGACGTCTCATCCCCAACTCAATTACAATCAATACTCAACCACCAATCCCCGCAATCTCAAAGTCATCCTTCCTCTACATCATCTTCTTCATCAGTTACAGTTGTTCCCAATCAATCGGCGTCATCTGGCCCTGTCACACCAGTGAATCTATCTCCATCTCAACAAACTTTTTCTACAATGGATACTCCACCAGGCGGAACTGGAGTTCCACCAAGAAAGCGCTCCAAAGTTTCAAGAGCTTGTGATGAATGTAGACGTAAGAAAATAAGATGTGATGCTGCTCTTAGCAATTCCAATAGCCAAGTGACAAAAGTTTGTACAAATTGTGGGAAAACTGGTGATATATGTACTTTTACAAGAGTCCCATTGAAAAGAGGGCCCACAAAAGGTTACTCGAAAGGTTCAGATGATGGTAATAATAGTATAGGTATGGGTATTTCTTCAAATGGGAAAGACCAACTACAACAACAGATGCAACCTCAATCTCAAATAGGATCACAAAATATAAACGGATTTCACCAGCTACTTCCTATTGGGTCTCAACAACAACATCCTCTGCCACCTTCACATGCTTTCCCTAATGCATTCCAAGGAGGACAACCCGGTCAGTCCAAACAAGTAATTTTACCACCTTTAAACTCTCTTCAACAATCACAACTAGGGTCACAACCCCAGCAACTTTTATCATCATCAGTGGGTGCTACTGCTGGTCAACATGTATTACCTCCTATTCAGGGAAGACAGAGGTCAACATCCTTGAACTCATTAACATCACAACAACAAGGACAAGGACAACAACAGCAACAAGGGGGACAGCCTATATTTTGGAAAGTTCCATACGAAATGCCACAATTTGATGGGCGCAGGGGCTCTATTGATTCAATCTCTTCATCAATAAGTGGATCATTCTCACCTTCGAATAGACCTTCATCTATAACAGGACTTGTTAACTCTCCAAGGTCAAGAACTGCATCTGGTGTGGACTCAATGGGTACTTCTGATTCGGAAGATGAATTTTTGAATAACAATGCATCAAAATTATCCAGAAACAGTTTTCAAATACCAATAACTTCAAGATCTCCGCAAGCTTCTTATACTAAAGAAAGTGGATTGAGCCCAGTGCCTTCCCAATCCAGTTTATCAAGTTTGAATCAAGGTATGGCTAGGGTGAGTCTACCTTCCATTCAACAACAACAACCACTCTCACAACAATATGCCGCGTTACTGAAATCAATTGAGTTTAATATCGACTTGTATTTCTCCAAATTACACAACCAGTACCCAATTCTTCCTAAAAGACAACTTGTACTAGAGTGTTTTGAAAGATTGAGCTTTGAACAGTTTACTAGTATTTTTGAATTGTTCAACACTTCCTTACAAATAATAAATTCCATTGATTTGAACTTTGATTTCAACCTAATAATTTCAAGTTTTCAACAAATAAACCTACTATACGCTTCCAAATCGTTTATTTACAATGACGAATACGCAAAAGTGATCTTTTTAACCTGTTTGGTATTATTAAATTACTCTGTTTTATTATCTGGCCATAATTATTCAATTGGGCTTTCAATCTCATTCTCGATTTTCCACGATTGGAAAGTTTTCAATTCGGATTGGAAAAGCATCAATTTCAAGCACATGATGAACATGTTGATCTTTGATAATTTATATTCTTTGAAATTTGGACTTCCTAGAAACTCTAACGTTGATATGTTCGTTAACGGAAAATTTATTGAAGAATACTTGAAAGTTGTCGAAGTTCAAGAATATGAAACGTTAGAGTACTTTTGTATCGGTTTACAGATGTTACAGTTGTCAGGAACGACTGACCACTTGCTACAAACCCATGAGATCAAAAAACTTGACGTTTCAGAGACTCTTTATAACAGAGTTAAGTTTCTAAACATTCTGAAATGTGAAAATGACATATACTTCTTCTTCCAAGCCTTGAAATCAAATTTATCATCATCGGCAACGAATGTGATCGACCCACGGGACTCAGACTCGTTTTTGTTTGAAAGCCAGTTGGAGTTTTATAAGTTGGTTAAAAAGACAATTAATCTAATAGACGAACAATTGGATGATTTGGAATCAATGAAATTATGTCCGGTCATACCCATCATCTTGACCAAATGTTTCAAATTACTACAACGTTTGGAAACATTAACGAATTCGTTGATTCGATTGAATTCAACAGTCTTACTGAACAATGAGTTCAAGCCTAGGTTATCAAAACTCATAGAATCTATACAGTCAAATGCGTCACGGCTGTTAGTGATGAGAATCCCGTTGCCGTTCTTAAGAGCCCTGTTGACGAATTTAGCATCTGTCCAAAACAAAGACAGTGATAAAAATACAATTGTGTTAAGTGCTGCCGCTGGTGCCGGTGATAATAAATTGGAAGCTTTGAAGAATTGGTGTGGTAGTTCTTCTGACTTTTTGGGGAGTGATATTAGAAAAGAGTTCATTAAAGGTTGGTATTCATAATGTTTGCGTGATTTTTTACTTTTTGAACTCTATGTGTGTTTTATTATGTTTATTATCTATACGCGTGTATATCAGAGAAGACCTTGTTATTTTCTATTTCGTTTTTACCCTTTCGATGTTAGGGTGTATTTTTACTGAATTAATGTAAATCTGTGATTGGCATAGAGTGTGTTTCTGAACTACAGAATTGAACGGAGGTGGAACCAGTATCCCGAATCGCTCTGTACGGGAACTTATCCATTCTGAAATTGGTGCGGGACACCACACACCCAAGAGATCTTTGCCAGTCTTCAGAGTGACTCAATTTCCAGGACCAGTATTATTAGACAGTAATCGATAGGGGACTGTCTACTCTTAAGTGATAGTCGTTTATTAGTCAAGGCCCATATTGTGCAAACAAATTTACAAAGAACAAGCTCCGTATAGGAAAGATACGCACTGTTATAGACATGGCGTCCTCAACAGCATTAAAAAGAATGATTCTGAAACCAACGAAACCAACGGATATCCCAATCCTAGGTATAATATTCGACATGGATGGAACATTAACCAAACCTCAAACATACATGTTTAGAGAAATGAGAGAAGCCTTAGGGATCCTAGGAAAGCCAGTCGACATCATTGACCATATGGCATCATTAACAGACCCGACTGAACGTGAGCTTGCCGAATTGAAGGTCCAGCAAATTGAAGAAAATACAATGTTGAAAATGGAACCACAACATGGATTACTAGAAATGCTAACGTTTTTAAAGCAACAGAACGTTAAATTCACAATATGCACAAGAAATTTAATCAAGCCGGTCCAACATCTAAGCACCAATTTCTTGAAAGGCGTTGAGTTCCATGATCCTATCGTTACTAGATCCTTCACACCACCAAAACCATCACCTTTACCACTGTTGCACATAGCTGAATCGTGGGGATTGAGCCCAGAGAATTTGATAATGGTGGGGGATTCAAGGGATGATATGTTTGGAGGGTTGAACGCGGGATGCTCGATGGTGCTAATGAAACATAAGGATAATGGTCATTTAGTTGAAGAAATCCCCGAAATTGATGGTACGATTGAGGATTTTTATGAGTTTATCGAGTTGCTGAATGCTGGGTTTGATAAGAAGGACAAAGTTAAGAGGGACTTGAAGGGTGGTTCGGGGTATTGATACCGACTGCTGTAAAATGTTAAGACCATAGAAAGAGAGAAAATAGAAAGTAATACGATGCGTAGCTAGAGGTATACAGAAGAGTATCTTGTAATATGCTAGATTTCTGTTAAATTTAATATAAATGTAATTATACACTGTTTTTTCAAGGCTTCAACGTAGTATGAAGTCACCGGTTTCTGTTATGTACTTCACACCTTTATATGGTTTAACCCCATGGGATAATCCTCTGATGGCTTTCAAGGAGTCAGCCTTGATCAAACTTGGAATTGATCCTTTGTTATTATATGAAACCTTAATGAATTTTGGTCTTTTGATTGTTCTGCGCTGAGCTCCATCATCATTGTCCTCGTCATCATCGTCTTGGTTTTCTACAGCAATTGAAGCTTTCAAAGTACAATTCAAACCTGTTGCCATTGTCTTATCAAACACCCATTCGTAACTGTTCTTTGCCTTATGTTCCAAGTCACCGTGAGTCATTCTAATTGTTTGAACAGAGTAATTGACCTCAGTGCCAGAATCATCATTAGATGAAACTTCAGGTAAATATATCTCAACTTTAAGATCTTCAATAACTTTAACTGAGTTCAACATCTTAGTTTGTAGTTTAATTTCAAACTCATTTCTCTTGATACCTAATCCAGTAATAAGCTCTAAATCAACTAACCCCATAAAATTCCAAACGTTAGTGTTTGGACCATCTAGTAAGTTCAAGTGGTACTTCATCAAAGTGAATTTTTCATCAGGTGGGATGAATTGCAAAGCTCCAACTCTATTGTTCCACCTAGATATATCAA
Source organism: Ogataea degrootiae (assembly GCA_019232045.1). NCBI lineage: Eukaryota > Fungi > Ascomycota > Pichiomycetes > Pichiales > Pichiaceae > Ogataea > Ogataea degrootiae. The sequence goes on from JAHDIT010000106.1 coordinate 6,660, forward strand.
CACAGCGATGGAATGAAGGAATACCCAAGTCATGATTACCAACATTTAACATCAATTCCACAATAGGTGTACCAGATAGTGATGACTTGAACTCAATTTCACCATCGATTGAGGCTAAAACCGGTTGAAATTTCTTTGCGTATCCCGCTGAACCACGAAAATCGGAATTGTAATACGATGAAGTGTTCATGATTTGCCTATTACTTGTTTTGGAAGGAGGTAAAATCCAATTAATTCTTTCTTTGATATCCATTAGCATTTCATTTTGGGTATGCTTGACGTTTGCTTTCCTCCACGGGATTTCGTTTCCCGATTTTTCAAAGATTGATGCTGACAATAACGAGGATTCTGAACCGTTTATATTGTTGCCGTTCATTCCATTACTTGACTGCGAATGTAATGATGCACTGGAACCTGAATGTGGCATTATTGATGAACTTTGCGCTAGTGTGTTTATTGAGTTAGTTGCAGTATGTTGCAATTGTTTAGTTGTGGATATGATCTTGCGGATGATGCTGTTATTTGGTAAAAGTTCTCTAAGCTGATTAAGATCGGTTATATATGGAGCAGATGCATCTATCATTTCTTGTAATATTAACATGACTGTATGACTATTATTTTCAATTTTTGATGCGATGAGTTTGGGTGAGTTTAGGAACGTTCTAACAATTTCTGTGAACTGTTCAAAAAAATTAAAGTACTGAAATGGGTTCGTATGGTTAGAGATTTGAACTGTTTGTTTGATTTGTGTGGTGGCACTCGGTAAAGTTGGTTCGTCAGTTGGTTCACCATCTTCCTCGCTGAAACCTTGATATCCGTTTTCTTTATTTTGCTGTGGTCCAGCTTCTTCATATTCGTCTTCGTCTTCGTCTTCATCTTCGCTTATAACGTCTATGTAGTCTGGGGGAATTTCACCCAGTGCCATTAGATACATTCCATCCACTTTAACCCAGGCAACTAACCATTTTGAGTCTAATCTCACTATAGAATCTAAGCTTATTCCTCCTGAAGTATCAAAAACCGAACTGCTGTAAGTATTTGAAGAAACACCGAAGACTTGTGGTTCAGACGAGGCAGTACTCAAATTCAAGTCCACGCCTTCATTTGCAGCTAGTTCTCTTTTAATGGATGCTAGTTGGCTTTGCACATACTGGAACGTAGGACTGGATGTATAGATAATATGTTCAAATATTAGATAGCTGCAGGTTTCGATTTTATGTTAGTATTCCGTCGTTGAGTTGGTCCTGCTGAAATGAGCGTAGATAGGTAAAGGTGATTTGTGAAAATATAGTGTTGACGAAGTATACTTACTCTTTGTCATCTGTTATGTAAAGAGAATCAATGAAACCCATTCTGAGTAATCGAATAGTAGTCTTGATGTCTTGATATATAAGGTGACTTGATACAGTGATGGAATTGTATATCGTTAAGCAATTGTCAATTTAAACATCAACTTTAAGACCTTGTTACCTATACCGTTAAGCTCTGGATTCTGTCTTTCTGTCTTGTCTTGCCCACCGTCCACCGACGTGATGCCACAAGAAACGACGCAAAAGTAGAAGGAAAGTTTACATAATCGACGCATCTCACCAGCCACAAATATCCAGATCCAGATCCAGACACCATCCGCCACAATATACAAAGTCCCACCAATAATTATAAAAACCCATTGAAATCCTCCGAATCGATTGAATAATCATAGTAGTGCCTCTTTCGAAAACCTTTTTGTTCAAAAAAGCTTTAATTTAAACAAGATCCGATCCATTCAGCAGACTCATTTCGCCAGATCTAAACAGACTCTATGGAACTTAGTTTGACTAAACCTCTTTATTACCAGTTCCAGCAAAAGATAGCACATCCATTGAAGTCACCTTGAACACATATACCTAGAATTACCCTGTCCTTATTGTTATAATACGAGTTTATATATCGAGCGAAAAACCCTTCCACCGGCATAATCATCCAGAGAAACAAAGAAAGCAAATCCCGACCATGTCCAGATTAGAAAGGTTGGTCATTCTACTAGAGACCGGATCCAATCAATTCATTAGAAACACAGCTGCTGATCAATTGGGTGATCTTGCAAAACAACATCCTGAAGAAATATTGAATTTACTATCAAGAGTCTATCCATTCTTGAAGAGTAAGAAATGGGAAACAAGAATTGCAGCAGCAAAAGCATTTGGAGGAATAGTATCCCATGCACCTGCTTGGGATCCAAATGAAGAAGATGAAGAAGCCACTATCAAACAAGAGCGACTAATTAAGATTGAAGAACTCCAAGAGTCATATGCACAGATAAAGAAAGAGGAAGAAGAAGAAGCAACTGATTTGAAAAATATCCTTGAAAATGCAGAGGACCATCTGGTTACATTTGACGACTGGAATCTAGCAGATATTCTACAATCTGGTAGAGTTCTTTTGGCAAGTTCTGGTGACGAATACAACGTGTTTAACAATGGAAATGAAACCAATAACGGCGATGAAGAGGATCCTGTTTCCAAGAAAAGAAAGACAGACTTCACCACAAAATTGGGACTAGATACAGTTAAGACAGAAGTTAGATCTGAAACAGGTTCACCATTGAAATCTGAGCAAGAACCAATACTCAAGAGGGAAGAACAGACAGAACTACAACCGCAAGTTTCAGCTCAAAAGTCAGCAAGAATGAGAGCAATGGCAAAACGCAAGGCGAAGTTTGCGAGATCCAATGGTGGGAAAACCACTCAGGTTGATTTATCCCAGAGTTCAGTAAGTAGAAAACTAGCGCAAGATGGAACAATCAAAGAGGAAATGGATACTGACGAGGGATCAAGTGGCACAAACACTCCTAACATAGTGGTCACATCACAAGCAAATGGATCCAAACTAGTTGTCGAACAAAAAGTCCCAGAAATTTCACCAATTTTACAGCAACATGCAAAACTTGCCTATTGGGTTTGGCAATTCCAAGGTGTTTACGAACTTCTGATCAAAGACTTATTCAGTGACATTTGGGAAATAAGGCATGGTTCCACAATGGGATTAAGAGAACTGATCAAGTATCAGGCTACTGGTGCTGGTAGAATCAGGGGTAAAACCAGGCAGGAAAACTGCGATATTAATAGGAGAACTTTGGAGGATTTATGTGTTAGAATTATTGCCTTGTTTTCAATGGACCGTTTCGGTGATTATGTTTCCGATACCGTTATTGCTCCAGTGAGAGAAAATGCTGGCCAAGCTTTGGCTGCTCTATTATTAAATTTGCCAGATGATATAGTTTTAAAGACGTTTTATGCTCTTACCAAATTAGTCAAACAAGATGTCGGAGAATTAGGTGTTAAAACTACCTGCTGGGAAGCCAAGCATGGTGGTATGCTTGGTTTGAGATATTTTGTTAGCATTAGAACTGATTTGCTACTCAGTCACACGGAACTACTAGATAAGACAATTGAAATGGTTTTACATTGTTTAAATGAAGGCGGTGATGATGATGTTCAAAGTGTTGCTGCTTCTACCTTGATTCCAATTACCAGTGAGTTTGTCAAATTGAAATTGAATTTGGTGTTCCAGCTCGTTAATGTTATTTGGCAAGGTTTGACTGATCTAAAGGATGATTTATCCGCATCCATTGGTTCAGTCATGGACTTGTTAGCTAAATTATGCTCACATACAGAAGTTTTAGAAATATTGAAAGAGCATGCTAAAGAAAATGATGAATATAGTTTCAAGTCACTGATTCCAAGATTGTATCCTTTCTTAAGACATTCAATCACCAATGTTAGAAAATCGGTTTTAAGAACATTACAAGGATTCCTACAAATTCAAGATGATTCTGTCAAAGGCTGGATTGACGGTAAGGCTTGCAGATTGCTATTCCAAAATTTGCTAGTGGAGCAAAACCCTGAAGTGTTAAAACTATCTATGGATGTCTATGAAACTTTAATCAAAGAAATTTCGAATCTTGGTCCTATGGATCAAGTGTTCAAAAATCACTTCACTCCATTGATTTTGTTACTAATGACTCCTATTGGTGTTGCCAGATTCAATTATTCTATGAATACAAACTATATTTTACGTCCGAGTGGTCATACTTTAACTGATTCCGATATTGCTCTTACTGGCTACTCTGTTGATGATACCAATAATACAAGGGGTAAAAAGAGAAAAACAAGTGAAGAATCCAATAATGGAAAGTGCAAATCGAATGATCAAGGTATTCCGGATTCAGAGTATGACACTAGAGTCAATATTGATGCTCCTGTAATCAATGGTGATGTCACTTTGGTTGGTATTGAAGTTTTAATCAGAACCAGATTGGCTGCTGCTAGTGCTTTAGGTAAGACTTTATCGTATTATGTTTCCACTGAATCACTAATTCCTATTTTTAAGAGACTGTCTTCGTTTATGAAGGATCCTCATTCGACTCCAAGATTATTAACTGCTATTGTGATAGATGAATATTGTTCTTCAATGCACGCTTTAAATAAATCAATTGACGATAGCTCGAAGGCTATGTACATGCCACTATTCAATGACTCATTAAATGAACCGGAACAATTACCTTCATTCCGTGAATTTGTTCCAACATTGAAAGGTTTAAGAACTCAATGTTTGCAATTGTTCCAAATTTTTAGAGAACAAGGAAAAGTATCATCCTCAAAGTTACCATCATTAGCTGTTTTGGTTCAAGGTGAACTTGAAGCTGGTCCAGATGCATTTGGTATTGAAGTTGCTGAAAAAGTTGTCAATGAAACTTACAACAAGTTGTTGAAATCAATGAGTGCTGTTTATAAAATGGCTTCTTTACAAGCTTTAGAAGATGCTAAATATAGAATCAATATGGCTATTGATGAAGCTAAAGCATCTAAATCTGATAGATCTATTAGTATTTTGTCTGCATATGCGTCTGCTTCCGTGAAATTATCTGGTTTACCAAAGAAATTAAATCCAATTATTAGATCATTAATGGATAGTATCAAGACTGAAGAATCCCAATTATTGCAAGGTAGAACCGCTAATGCTGTTTCTTCATTGATTGTTGAATTGAATAAAGCCGGTAAAAATGGCGCCGCCGATAAAATGATCAAGAACTTGTGTGCTTTCCTTTGTGTTGATACTTCTGAAGTTCCTGAATTTATTCCGAACAAACAATTTACTGAGATTGTTTTATCTTTACGTAAAGAAGAAGCCAAGATAGACCCTTCTGAAGTTGCTGCTGCTGAAAGAGAAATTTATATGGCCAAAATTAAGAGAAGAGGCTCCAAGTTAACTTTAGAGAATCTATTAGAAGAATACAAGGATGAATTATTTGATAAGATTCCTAGATTAAGATCTATTATGTTTGATTCATTGGATGTTTTCAATAAAGAAACTGGAGTTGAAGATGCAGAAGGTCAATCAGTTATTGATTCTTTGGAATTAGTGAGAGCTTTATTAGGTAAGCTTGATTCAAAATTATACGATATCATTTTGGAAAAACTTCCAGCAATCATGCTAGGTTTAAAATCGACTTATTCAGTCTTCCGTTACTCCTCTGCCAAATGTTTTGCTACAATTTGTGCCACTATTCCAACCATTGGTTTCCAATTTTTTGTTAGAAATATTCTTCCAATGTTGAACAATGCTTTAGAAGTAAAGGAAAGACAAGGTGCCATCGAATGTGTGTACCGTTTATCTAATACCATGGGTTCAGACATTTTGCCATATGTTGTTTTCTTGATTGTTCCAGTGTTGGGCAGAATGAGTGATGCTGATAGCGATGTTCGTATTTTAGCAACCAGTACTTTTGCTTCGATTATCAAGCTTGTTCCATTAGAAGCTGGTATTCCAGATCCTCCAAACATGCCTGCTGATTTACTTGGTGGTAGAGACAGAGAAAGGGAGTTTATTCAACAGATGATGGACCCAACGAAAATTCAACCATTCGAACTACCTGTTGCTATCAAAGCTACTTTACGTAAGTATCAACAAGAAGGTGTTAATTGGCTACATTTCTTGAACAAGTATCATTTACATGGTATTTTATGTGACGATATGGGTCTTGGTAAGACATTACAAACCATTTGTATTGTCTCGAGTGATCATCATTTAAGAGCTGAAGAGTTTGCGAAGACAAAATCCATTGAATCACGTAAGTTGCCAACCTTGATTATTTGCCCTCCATCTTTAACTGGTCATTGGGAACAAGAATTTGATCAATATTCACCGTTTTTGAAAGTTCTTGTATACGCTGGTTCACCTTCTTTGAGGGCATCTTTAAGACCACAATTGAATAAAGTTGATGTTGTTGTCACTTCTTACGATGTTGTTCGTAACGATGTTGAACATGTTACTGCTGTTGACTATAACTATTGTGTTCTGGATGAAGGGCATATTATCAAGAATGCTTCCACCAAGCTAACAAAAGCGGTTAAAAGAGTTAGAGCGGAGCATAGATTAATTTTATCAGGTACACCAATTCAAAACAATGTTTTAGAATTATGGTCGTTGTTTGACTTTTTGATGCCTGGTTTCTTAGGCACGGAAAAGGTGTTCAATGAGAAGTTTGCTAAACCAATTGCGTTGTCGAGATCCAACAAAGGTTCCAAAGAGCAAGAAGCTGGTGCATTGGCGTTAGAATCATTGCATAAGCAGGTTTTGCCATTTATGTTACGTAGATTGAAGGAAGATGTTTTATCAGATTTACCACCAAAGATTATTCAAGATTATTATTGTGATCTATCCAATTTACAGAAGCAATTGTATAAAGATTTTACCAAGAAGCAAAAGGCAACGGTTGAAGAAGACTTAAAGAGCAATACTGATGAAAAACAAGGTAAACAACATATTTTCCAAGCATTGCAGTACATGAGAAAGCTATGTAACCATCCAGCATTAGTTTTAGTTCCTACTCATCCCCAATATACAGACGTTATGAAATATTTGAAAGATTACAATATGGATATAAGGGATGTTCAACATGCGCCAAAGTTACTCTCATTAAAGAACTTGTTACTTGAATGTGGTATTGGAGTTAATAATGGATCGGGTAATGGATCAAAAGAAATAATTGCATCTGAAGGTGTTATTTCACAACATAGAGCTTTAATTTTCTGTCAAATGAAAGATATGTTAGATATGGTTGAAAAGGATTTATTAAAGAAACATATGCCGTCAGTGACTTATATGAGACTGGATGGTTCCACTGAACCAAGAAGCAGACAAGATGTTGTTCGTAAGTTTAACAGTGATCCATCCATTGACGTGTTGCTATTGACTACCAAAGTTGGTGGTTTAGGTTTGAATTTAACCGGTGCTGATACAGTTATCTTTGTTGAACATGATTGGAATCCGATGAATGACTTACAAGCTATGGACAGGGCCCATAGATTAGGCCAAAAGAAAGTTGTTAACGTTTATAGATTGATCACTAAAGATACATTAGAAGAGAAGATTATGGGATTACAAAAGTTCAAGATGAACATTGCGTCAACGATTGTGAATCAACAGAATTCAGGATTAGCTTCGATGGATACGAATCAATTGCTAGATTTATTTGACTCTGATCAACAAGGCAGTGATGGCGATGGTGCTAATGACGTTGAAAATGGTAAAGAAGATGAATTGAAGGGTAATGGTAAGCTGAAAGAAATCGATGTTCCTAATGAAGTTGGATTGACTGGCAAAGCTGGCTCTGCTGTGAATGAACTATCAGAGTTATGGGATGAAGCTCAATATGAGGAGGAGTACAATTTGGATTCCTTCATCAAGACGTTGAAATGATCTTTATTGTATGTTATGTGTATATAGTTATAAAAGGAAACTTCTAGTTTATGACTGGTTAAGCCAATTAAATTGAAGCGAAGTAGAAGAATTGTAGATTATTTATAAATATAGCGGCGCAGCAAAAGGGGAAGATGAGAGGTTGTGGCTAATGAAAAGTACCAAGGACCCTGACAACACTATTCATTCTCCTAAAGCGGGATATCCCTGTTTCGCGGGGAGGGGGCCAGAGCCAGGGAGATAGCTGTTTAGCGCTGATCAGAAAGCGGCTGTGTGGTAAATACAGCTAAGCAATCAACAATTAGAATTACAATAGATCATATTGTTCATATTTATAATTAAGTTATAGTGTCCAGTCTTGGCGTCTTATAGAAAAAAAGGTGCAACAGTCACCAAAGAACAAAGAACAAAGCATGAAAATTTCAAACACCACGACGGATTTATTTTTCTTGTCAATCCAATCCAATCCAAACAGCCCTCCCTCTGGTTTGGCCGTCTTTCTCTCTCTGATTCTTTGCGCTTCACTTCACTTCACTTTCCCTTACTTTCCTTTCTTTGCTTTCCTTTACTCTTCTACACTACACCCTTGTTTTCATCACTCCCACTAATTATTGTATATAGTATCTTCATATACAAAATACTCTCAATCTCCATTGCCTACCTATTTTTAGTCCCCGCAACCCGCCCTCAAAAAATCTATATCTCATCCAGATTATACTACTACAACATTACGTGTGTGTTTGTGCTTGTCCCTCATTCTTTACAACAACACAATTTAATTATCACGGTATCCAACTCATTTTGCGATTTTGTATACTTCTCCAATTTCAGATATACATATAACAATAAAAAACAAGCGTTATCTGCATATTGCACTTCCAAACGCCAAACAAAAAGATAATAAGAAACTGAAACTATGAACCAACAATTAATTAGTCAACAATTGAACGGCAGTCCCGTCTCAATCTCATCTGCTGATCCAAACTCACTCGAATTAAGATTTGCCCAAGAAAACGCTGAAACTTGGATTGCAATCGGTACTTGTGCGGACACCATTGGAAACGTCGAAAAAGCGGTAGAAGCTTTCTCCACCGCTTTAAGATACACTCCTAACAATCCCAAAGCTTTGACTCAACTAGCAAACGTTTACAGGACAAGAGATGCTTTTGCTGAAGCAGCTGATTTATACAGAAGAGCTTTATCATTGGACCAAAATAACGGAGAGACTTGGGGTTTGTTAGGTCATTGCTATTTAATGCTTGACGATTTGCAAAGTGCCTATACAGCCTATCAACAAGCTTTGTTGAACCTACAAAACTTGAGTGTTCCTAAGTTATGGCACGGTATTGGTATCTTATACGATAGATACGGTTCTTTAGAATACGCTGAAGAGGCATTTGTTAGAGTTTTAGAAATGGATCCCCATTTCGATAAAGCCAATGAAATTTATTTCAGATTGGGTATCATTTACAAGTTACAAAACAAACTTTCAAAAGCTTTAGAATGTTTCAACTATATCTTAAGTATGCCACCTGCTCCTTTAACTCAAACTGACGTTTGGTTCCAAATCGGTTCTGTCTTGGAACAAAATAGAGATTATAACGGTGCCAAAGAAGCTTACGAAAGAGTCTTACAAAATAACCCTAACCACTCTAAAGTTTTACAACAATTGGGTTGCTTGTACTCTCAGCAAGAGGCTCCATTCCACGATTTGGATATCGCCTTACAATTATTAAGACAATCAATTGAACTAAACAACACCGATGCTCATTCTTGGTACTACCTCGGTAGAGTCTACATGTCCAAACAAGACTATCCAAATGCTTACGAGGCCTTCCAACATGCGGTTAACATTGATTCCAGAAACCCTACCTTCTGGTGCTCTATTGGTGTCTTGTACTACAAGATCAGCCAATATAAAGATGCTTTGGATGCTTACACTAGAGCCATCAGATTGAACCCATACTTGTCTGAAGTCTGGTACGATTTAGGTACTTTATACGAAACATGTAACAATCAAATTGGCGATGCGTTGGATGCTTACCACCGAGCTGCATCTTTGGATCCAAATAACTCTCATATCCGAGAAAGATTGATGCAATTGACAAAGTATCAAAAGGAAGGTGGAGCCCCACCTCCACCTCCACAGAGCCACCATCAATTGTCAATGCCTTCACAACAGATGGTTCAACAGCAACAGCAACAGCAACAGCAACAGCAACAGCAACAATCCACTGGACCTGCTCCTGCTCCGTTACAAGTTGGTGCTAGTCAGCAACTACCTGCTGCTCCAACCCAAGTTCCACCTCCACAAGCTCCCCAACAACAACAGCAACAACAGAGTCACCACCAACAGCAACAGGCACCTGTCGCAGTCGCCCAATCATCACCAACCCCACCAGTTGCTCCAATTGTTAACGCTGTTCCAACAGCCACTGCTGCTCAAGCACCACCACCAATTGAACAATCTCAGCCAACCGTTGCACCTATCGCTATCGACGAAGCCGAGCCTGTCAAAGCCGCCGTTGAACCAATGCCAGTTGTTGCTGCTGCTGCTGTTACTGAACCAGTCGCCACCAGTGCTTCTGCTACTTCGAATGGATCCAAGAGAGAACTGGAAGAATCTCCCTCACAAGAAGAACAAAAGGCAAAGAAACAGAAAGGGCCAGTAGCTGTCCCAGAACCAACTACCAACACCGTTGCTGAACCTGACACTGCTGCCTCAGCTTCTGAAAAGGAGGTCACTCCAGCGGCCGTTACCGAGCCTGTTGTTAAATCAAAACCAAGTATTGATTTAAAACCAATGGAGAAGGAAGATGTCGAAGACGAAGATGAGGCTAAAGACAAAGATGTCGAAATTGGTTCTAATTCTGCAGGTTCGGATGATCAGATTGCTACTATTGAAGCGCCAGTGAGAAAGATTGAAGAAGACGAAGATTACGATGTTGATGACGACGACGAAGAAGACCCTGTTGCAGTTGCTAAGGAGGATGAAGAAATGAAGGATGCTGAACCTGAACCGGAACCGGAAAACCCAACTGCTGCTGCGAAGGATGAAAAGGATGCTGCTCCAGCTGGTGAACCTGAACCGGCTGTTGTTGAAACTGCCACTGAAGCAATTAAGCCAGCCACTGAGGGTAAATCCGGTGACGATGTCAATATGAAGGACGAAGAGCCAGAAGATGTTGAAAAGCCAGTTTCTGACGTTGTTGAAAAAGAAGAAGTCAAGGTTGCAGAAGAAAAAACGGACGAAAAGGCTACTACTGATGTTGGGGAAACGAAACCAGAGGAAGAAGAAAAGCGGGCCAGTAAACCCGAGTCTAATAACATTTCCGATGAACAGCCTGAAGCTGTTGCAACTGAAGCTACCAGTAATGGTTCTGGGGAGAAGAAGGAGGAGACCACTGGAGCAGAAAAGGGAGAAGAGGAACCTACTGCTGAAAAGAAAGAAGATGCCTGAGAATGTGTCTGTTTTTCTTGCTTAAGCTTCATATTTTTTTGTGCTATTCTTGTTTCTATTATTATTCACATTTTTACTATTATTTTGGCTGTTTAAATATTTATTTCGGTTTGTACTTTTTTATGATTCCTACTTTTTTTGCTATAGTTATGTGCATGCATATGTATATGTGCTAATTTTTTAAAATTAAATTTTTGATTTTTATATGGTTGATTGATAAACCACTTACCTTATCAATTTTTGAATTACGAAGCTCGTAAAGATCACACTTGACTTATTAATTTAATTAGTCGTAATAATAAAAATGCACAAAAAACACACATAAAAACAAAACTAATATTATACATGGCACCCTATCACACCATCAACTTCGTTCAAATTTAAAATCAAAGTCAACATAAAAACCCAATCATTGAGCTACAACATCCTTCAAGAATTCTTTAATCATCTTCAACACCACAACTTTAACATCCTCATCAACCATTTCCAACCCTCTACCTTCTAATTTACTAACCAAATTACCAAACTTCAAATCCTCGTCACTGTCATAGGAATCTATCGTCTCTGTCGTTAAATTGTTGAATTTCTCAACCCATCCTGAATTAGCTAATTGGATTTTCAATGTGTTGTATATTTGGGTGTAGGCACCTGAGGTTATTAGCTCAGATTGGATCTGTTGTTTAAGTTCGTTTTGATTCGTTGTCATTTTCCTTGTAGATGTTGTTTGCTAAGTTACTTGACTCTGTTTATAGTTTTATTTCCTTCATTAAAAGACGGTGAAAAAGGCGGATTTTAAAGCAAATTGTTAAGTGAAATTCAATCAGATCTGGTGTACATAAATTAAATAAATCCTCTGTTGAAATGGAAACGATGGAGTTTTACGTCGATTTATAAAATGACGATGCCCCTCAGTCGATCGACTTTAGATGAAAATCACGTGATTTGGTTACAGTATCTCTGTTCCGGTACACTACCTTCCAAAAAATGGGTGTCAGTCATTGGAAAAATGATAGATACATGGAGTAACTTCTTCGTATAGGGAGGTGGATACTACTTCGTACCCTTTTACAGGTTGTTTTATACGCTTGAAATAGACAGATAACTACATTTATGCTTACTAGAGGTTCGCTTAGACCAATTAGAAAAGCCCCATCGCTTCTACCGCACTTAATCCCATTCTATAACAGCATAAACAACAGCTACAAGCAACTCCACACAACAATGCCAACTCACGATTTAAAAGACGCTAAAGTGACATCAATCGCACCAATGACCAACAGCGATGCTCGTTGGATCAAATTAGACAAGATCAAGTATATTGGTCCGGACAACAATCCCCGTGAATGGGAAATGGCTTCACGTACAACTAGACCACCAGGTAAAGACATTGATGGTGTTGGTATCATTGCCATTGTGAAAAATCCTGAAACTGGGGCTAAAGAAATAGTGCTACAGAAACAGTTTAGACCACCTGTTGAAGGAATTTGTATTGAGATGCCTGCTGGGTTATTAGACGCCAATGAAACTTTGGAACAATGTGCATTGAGGGAATTGAAAGAAGAAACTGGGTATATTGGCACTGTTATCTCTTCGAGTCCTTTGATTTTCAACGATCCTGGGTTTTGTAATACCAATACAGTGATAGTCACTGTGGAGGTTGATATAACCGATGAAAGAAATGTTAATCCTGTTGCTGAATTGGAAGAAAATGAGTTTATCGAAACGTTTACTGTGCCATTAGATAGCTTCTATGAAAGTCTGTTCGAATTACATCAACAAGGTTATAAATTGGATGCAAGGGTTCAAAACGTTGCTGAAGGTATGAAATTGGCTAGATTGAATTTGTGATGTGATTCTGTTGTTGTACTAATCCTAGTGTAAGCAATGATAAGATTCTTGCACTAGTTTATCTGTATAGTTGTTTTTTTTTAAACCTGAGTGATTACTTGGTCGACCTTGCTTAACATGTATTTGACTTATCTAGATGTACTTGACTGTGGAAACATAGTGATAGATATATATGATACTGACCAATGGCAAACCTCTTCATACTACACAGCCTTGGTTTGGTGGTTTGCCGCGGTGTTGCATGCTTTTAACGCTGCAGTTTGGATAAGGTGTAACCTCCGGATCAGACAGCTTCAACTTGGATTCTGGGGAGATTTGACCTGTATTTTTGACCTGTATGTGTTCCAAATAGAAGCTTAGGGTTATTTTCTTACTTTTCACACTGTTCTTTGGTACAGTTCAATATATCCATCGAGGTCTTCTACGGCTTTCTTCTCAATAAGGAAACTCCTCCCTACGCACGCTGCCAATAAGCTAATTAATGTATTGGAAATTTTGAAAATTTTTCGAGATTAGCTCATAGCTCGATGGTCTTTGCATTACCATGATGCTGGATCGAAATTTACTGCTTCTTCCCATTTAAGTACACTTTTCTTTTCTCACGAGATTCTTTTCAAAGACCCTTGTAGATTCAATCAGATATAATCATACACAACATAAACGATAAAATGTCTGCTTCACAAGAGTTAACTCACCCATTAATTAAGGACGGCTGGTTCGCCGAAATCTCTGACACCATGTGGCCTGGTCAAGCCATGTCCTTAAGAGTCAAAAAGATTCTCCACGTTGAAAAATCTTTGTACCAGGACGTTTTGATCTTTGAATCCACTGATTACGGTAACGTTTTAGTCCTTGATGGTGCCATCCAAGTCTCCGAAAGAGATGAATTCGCTTACCAAGAGATGATTGCTCATTTAGCTTTAAATTCCCACCCAAACCCAAAGAAGGTTTTAGTCATTGGAGGTGGTGACGGTGGTGTCTTGAGAGAAGTTGTCAAGCACGCTTGTGTTGAAGAAGCTGTCTTATGTGATATTGACGAAGCCGTCATTAGATTATCAAAGGAATACTTACCAGGATTATCCCAATCTTACTCACACCCAAAGGTTAAGGTCCACATTGGCGATGGTTTCAAATTCTTGAACGAGTACAAGAACACATTTGATGTTATCATCACTGATTCATCTGATCCAGAAGGTCCTGCTGCTTCATTATTCGAAAAACCCTACTTCCAATTATTAAGCGAAGCTTTAACTGAAAAGGGTGTTATTACCACCCAAGCTGAAAGCATCTGGTTACACTTGAAGATCATCCAAGACTTAAAGAAAGCTTGTTCTGATGTCTTCCCTGTTGCTGAATACTCTTACTGTACTATTCCAACTTACCCATCTGGTCAAATCGGTTTCATGGTTTGTTCTAAAGATGCTTCTGCTAACGTCAAGTCTCCATTGAGATCTTTCGACGCTGCTGGTGAAAAACAATTAAAGTACTACAGCAAGGAAATTCACGAAGCTTCATTTGTCTTACCAAACTTTGCTAGGGATGCCTTAAACTAGGTCTAGTTTAGTTCTTAATATATGTATAGATAGATATTTTTACGCTAGTTTGTTTGTGTTACGATGGAATATAATATATTAATTATTTTATAAAATGAAAAAAGGTAAACAAATCTAATTAATCTAAAAAAGGAAACAGCACGCAATTAAACTCGTAAACAAGTATTGTTATTACAAGGCAGCTAAAACGGATTTGAAAGCTTCAACTAAGCGTTTATTTTCATCTTCAGTACCAACAGTGATTCTTAAACAACCAGTACAACCGTACTCTTTACCTCTGAATCTGACAACAACTTCTTTTTCATTAGCCAATTCTAGATAAACCTTGTTGGCAACTTCGTTATCAGGCTTACCCTCCTCATTCAACACTTCAACTAACAAGAAGTTAGAATCCAATCCACCTTTATTCTCTCCAATTCTTTCCAAGCTTAACAATTCTTTCAACAACACATCTCTTTGAGCATTGATAATAGCAACTTTGCTTCTCATAGACGCGATGGCTTCTTTAGTAGTGGCTCTGATTGCAACATCACTTGTTAAATTACTGATGTTGTAAGGGTACTTCATAGAGTTCATCAATAATGCAACAGACGGATCTGCATAGGTAATACCTAATCTGATACCAGCCAACCCGAACGATTTTGAAAGCGTTTGTAAAACAACCAGGTTTGGGTACTTGTTCACCAAAACAGATAATGAAGATCCAATCGGTGAGAAATCTATGTATGCTTCATCAACGGCAAACAACACGTTAAAATTACCATTTTCAATTTTTTCAAGAATTTCAATAACTAATGAATAGTTAAGTTTAGTAGAAGTTGGATTACCTGGTGATGTCACGTATATTAACTTTATACTTGGATCCTTAGACAGTGTGTCCATGATGCTATCAACTTGGACTTGGAACGATGGTAATGATAACGGGACTTTAACGATTTCGACATCGTTGACCGTAGCACAGATATTGTACATACCGTAAGTTGGGGGACAAATCAACAGCTTTTCCCTAGCTGGTGCCACAAAACAACGCAATAACGCATCAATGGATTCATCTGAACCAACTCCTAATGTCAAATTAGCTGGTGTTAGAAGCTTACCGTCAGGAATACCAACTTCAGCTATCTCAGTGCCGGCTTCAGAGTTTCTAAAATCACAAATTTGTTGCTTGAGGACTAGTTGATGTGGGTCAGGGTATCTATTCAATTCTAACTGTTCTTCGGAGGCGTTAATGTCTGGGATTGAGGGACCGTGAGTGTTTTCATTGGCGTCTAGTAGGATACCAGTCTTGAAAAGATCTCTTGCACAAGTGTATGGCTCTAAAGTTAGAATGTTGGGTCTGGCGATCTTGGCGATATCAAATGTCATTTTTATGTCTATTAATAGATGGGGTTGATTATAACTGTTAGATGTCCATAAAAAGGATGGGTCGATGTCCTGGTGTAACTGATGGGAACTAGGCCATTTAAATGGAGTGATAGCAGTACCTGTGACTAATTCAAAGAGAGTCCATTCGACATACATGGCGGAAATTTTCCTGATTGGGTAACTGGCACTTAAATTAAAACTAGCAGTTAGTTAATAATATCGACGCAACTTTTAAGCTTTACGTCGATTGCGTCGGCATGTCTTGAATTTGGAGTTGATGAATATGGTGGTTCAGTGAGTTAGAGGTTGTTAAGGGGGTAGGTAATTTAAATAGTTTGCACTATACCAACTTGTTCGAACTTCAACAGCCGAGCTATTATCCTAATTAATACACTGATGAACAAATGAGCCTCCATGGATTTGTTTTACATAGGCTCATTCAATGTCAAATACTCAGATAAATCGGTATTTGAAAATCCACCAATCCATTCGATCCAGAAGCAGCTGTCTCAAGGTAATGGAGGTGACACCAACGATGACGAGGAATGTTTAAGAGACTTGCGCTTTTTTTGCTCTAAAGATCCAATGAACTCATCAACTGCATTATTTAAAAACCTTAAATTGATTGACTTAATTGAGTTGAACAATGTGCCTCTATGGCTGCACGATTCTGGTGTTTGTGGCCAAACAGACCCAATGAAGGTGTACACTAAAAATCTGAAAACAGAATCATTCTTCAAAAATTTATTGTACTACTCTAACTTTGATTCTTTTAAAACTTCAGTTGGGGTGTTGGTTGAAACGGATAACACTGACAAGTTTCTGTTGATGTACCCAAAGTTGAGGGTATCTGGGGCGCTTGAAATTGAATCAACAGTGCTGAACTTCGACAACGAAATTAACGTCAAGCTATTGAATTTAACCAAACTATGGAACGAAAATAAATTACATGCGGACTCGGAAAAGACGATATTCATTGAGATTGAAACTGAAATGAAAAAGGATGACAATTTCTTTGATGCGTACTTAAAGAAAAGATCAACTTCGTTAAACACAGTTACTGGTGTTGGAAATGGAACTACGAGGTCACAATCTTTGAAACAACATTCAGCGACTGCAGCAAATCACATCAACGGTACACGACAGTCACTTTCAATAAATGAACAGTTCAATAAAATGCTAGAAAAATTTATCTTGAGTGAATATAGAATGAGAAACATTTATAGTAAACTATCAAAGGAAAGCTACAAAGAACTCTATTCGTTAGTGTTAAAATCTACAAGATTCATTCTCCGGTCAAGTTTAAAAAAGAACCAATTACCAGAGTTGGATACGGTTAGCAATACAGTCACGAAATTAATTGATACTTTTCTTTCTGATCCCACCTCCACAGATAGTATTTTTACCCTCTGAACGGTGATGTTCGTATACATCCAGTATCGAGAGATTTTAAATCAGTCTTAATAATTGGGAGTATAAAGCCGAATTAAACTTGGATTTTTGTTTCCTTAATCGCTACTGAATGACAAAAAGTACTGGAAAACGTGTGATCAGACAACTGGCGTTAAAATAGATGAAACGAAATCTCAACTTCTGCCTCATATTGCTGGCTTTCCATGGAACTCAAAAAAGGTTTTCTATATTCGTTTATCAAAGCGGCTTTTCTATAGTTTGAATATATAACAACTAATCCACCTAATCTAATTTCCCTTCAAAGTTGTGAATCGTTAAGCTTATGTATTAAGCTCCGAATATAAATGTTTTTGGAAGCTCCGTTTATCAACGCTACGTAACTCACTTCATAAAATCCCCCTCCATACATTTTCGAAGAGTTAAGCGGTGGTGTATTCAGCTATTATCCTAATGTAACGTTATTTAATTACCCAGGCAGATATTCATGCCTTAACTTAATAAAGGGACATTTTGAGTGCTTCAATAAGTATGACGTCGTTATTAGTTACTGTGTTATACAGAGCCAAGTAGTGGCGCACATATATCGGGATTTGTTATACTACTTTTGCTGATAAGCTTGCATGTGTTGAGTATCAGTATATTACGATATTTTATGAGTTAAGCGATAAAGAGGTCTAAATGGAAAAAGGATCTACGGCGGTTCCAGGTTCTGTAACTCTGTAAACTGGACATTTTATGCTTGGTTGCATGAATTGGAAGTTGGTGTCAATAATTGCATTCGTTTCTGGACAAGGGGAATCCTATCTGATTGCATTTGTATTTTGATAACTAAGTTATTATTCTACGATTTATAGCGTATGGAAAAAGAACAATAGCATTCATAATGCAAATTTCATCTATATATTTACATTGAGATATACACTATATAACCATGATATTTGACACATGTGCAGATAATACATTGTAAAGATAAATAGACCAAGTTGTGTGGATCAAAGAGAAATCATAAAAAGCTACAAGCATATGTATTAGTACATGTTGGACATGTGTCAAAGTAGTTTTAACCGGAATAATCAAGTAACCAAACGTCGTAGAGCGTATTTTATATTTCACATGAATGAGGATGTTAGTGTCATAAGCATTTTGTAGAATAAATGTGATAATATTGAATCCTTACCTAGCAACCAGTCACCTAGGGTACTGCAAAGGCTCATGGAAGCCATGCGTACTTCTTCAGAAGCTCAACAGAAGGCTGAGAGTCACACATCAAGATCTCTTGGAGGCGCACGCCTGCAGGCTTTACTAACTTATTCGCTGAGCAGCGCGTCTTTATTGTCCACGTGCAGCTAATACGTTGGAGCTTGGAGGTAGTCTCTTGTTCTCCTGCAGTTGTTATTTTTCTGTTCGCAATTAGTTTAATCAACACGAAGATAGTGGCGAGCTCTGATGAAATGCAACAGGTCAAGTCAAATGAAGGCACACATGATGGGCTACAAGCTTTTCTAGGTGATGTGCTATTACGGATCTGTGAACTAATACGGCTTGCTTCTGTTATTTTTATATAGACTATTCTAGTCAATTAATCGTCTAGGCTCCGTCCCCTGTCAATAGATCCCTGCGTGGGAGTTGTAGTTTTCTTTAGCCTCTATTTTACTTGAAGCAGATGATTACATAAAAGTTCACCAGTCGAATTCGACAGTTAGACTAAAGTGGCTTTTTACTGCCACAGGGCAGCGGCGGACTTGCATATGGATTATTGACCATAGGTGTCAATCTTGCCATCAGCACACTAAATAATTTATCCGGAACAGGAAGCTGTACTTGCTAATCTAACTTTGAGTTTGACCAGGGAATGTCACTCCACCGGCGTTCCTTATATAATTCTTATGCGGATCAAATTCATTCAAATGAATGATACTGTGGTGAAGTAGTTGTCAAAATCCTTTGTATTAGTTTTCATGTAGGATGTGCTGATCAACAGAGTTTATAGATCTTAGATATACAGTTATTGTCAAGTTTAGACGTAATATTACAAGCTGGGTTACCGATATTTGATTACAAGAGCAACAGCAGCTACCGCACACCGATATATATTTATTTCACTTCCATGTGTGAAGAGCACATCATTAGAAACAGCAGATAGTCTTTACAATTTTATTTTTCTATAGTTGTTAGTATTCTCAAGTTGATTAAAGCAGCATAATAGGCTTTGAGTTGAATTGGAGCTGATTATCACAGCCACGAGAGGCTATTCAAGGCTTTTTTTTCTTTTCTTTCTTTCTTGTTTCATCGCGCATGTGATAAACTTTTAAGTTTCATACTCCCTAGATGTTGATCTTAACCTAAAGACGAAAGTTTTTCCTTCAGCGCTTCTTAAATTCCAATCAAAAATACATTTGATTTGAGCTATGTTCGTATTTCAGATGCCATTGGCAATTTGTCCTGATCCCTGTGTTTCCAAACGACAAATAATCTGATACTATCCAAAATGGGCCTATATGCAAATTTTAGTAGATTGATAGGATGACATTTGAGGTGAGAGAAGGTTTCATCAGTTTCGGATAGGTGGGGAAGGTGTGTATCTTCTGCATATCGCCCTGAATTTTGCCTCTAACTGCAAACATAAGATTAACGGGCACTTTTGATTTAAAGACAATTCCCGTATTACTTCGTATCAGGTGTAAGATTTTCTCTTTCTCTTTCCACAGAGCTGGGATTGTGATAGGGCCTGTTTTTAGAAACTTTAGCATTCGACCAAAGCCATACCAGCCTAATTGGGAAATCATTTTTGTATTGAATAATGTGGGGAAGGGGGTGAAAATTGGTGAGCATGTTCAAGGAAATCCTACACCTGTTCCCGGTCCCTCAAATACATCCAAATACATAAGTAATTTTATTCTCTCTATCTCTCGGTAAGACATGCCTAATGAATAATTTTAATCATATCATTCCAATATGCTTATAGATTGAAATGGTTGTGGGATGACTTTTTTCAAATTATGTTTTATGTATACTTTCAAATTTGTATATTTTATTTATGAAATGAAAAGTTATTGTAATAAAAAATAAATGGCTTAAATAAAACAGTATAGAAACCAATACGACACCAAACCATTACCACTCTCATTATTAAAACGAAAGCTAGAGAGAGCAGCAGTAGTCATAATTAAAAAAAGAGAGACGGAACCCAAGACAAAAGATGCAATCTATAGAAATAAATAATGAAACAAGAAAATTAAAAAAAAAAGATCAGTTAAACGTAAACGTGTATAGGAAGAAAATAATAGTAAAAACAGTAACTAATAGCACATCAAGTATTTGCAGTCCAAGATAGCATCGCCAGCAATATTTCTTCCCTCAACCTCATTAGAAAATGAAACTCTCTTCTCCTTTCTTGTACTGGACAGTCTTCTTCTCTTTTGAGTATTCACCAAAATAGACTTTGCAGTCGTAGTAGAAAACAGAGAAGCATCGCCAGAGTCTGAAGACACTGTTCTAGACAATAGGTAATCGCCATCAATAATATCTTCATCCATTGGATCATCCACCGCCTGACTGGATTCGTCGTAACCTTTCAATTGTGTTGGCGAAGGCACGATAGTGGCCAAGGCAGCATCGACGTTATACTCTGCTTCAATCAAAGGTCCGTAGAGAACAGTAATATCGTTCTCTTTGTGCCAGTTTATCTCTGATGGATGCATCTCTGGTAAGTTATCTTTATTCTTCTTCCAAGCTCTCCAACAAGCGTTCTCTAATCTGACTGACGAAGTGCAAGGTAAAAACAACATTAGATCCTCCACCTTGTTATTCGCTTGGAATGATCTCATGTTGTAAATGTTGGATAGTTCGTATGGTTTCATGAATTTGTTGTTCGCTATTGATCTCCAGCATTTGAAGTATTGTTCTGGGGTCAACTTATGCGAAAAATAATCGACAGCCCTTGGCGTATTTATGTCAACGATTGTACTCTTGTGGTTTGATGATATCAATGGTAGTTTAGTAAAGCTGTCAGACGACGTCACTTCTAAGAAGCTGTCATCTAGGAATTGGTGAGCTAAATTTAGCTGTTGTGGTGGTTCTTTGTAGCTGGTGCAGCTCATTTGTGATGTTCGTGTGTGGTTGGTACAGTATATTTGAATGATTTAGCTTCGACGTATGGGTAATGGAACTTGTTAGTAGTAGTACCAATTTGAGTTACTTTTGACAATATTGATTTTCAAGAAAGTAATATTATGAAGTCATGGCAATAAACATGGTACGATAGGTGAAATAAAGGAGAATCATGTCGTATTTATAGAAAATCCCACATGGCTATTGACAGCGAGTGACAAAGAGCAATTTGCAACTAATGATAGGACAAGAAGTAGATTTCACCCACAGTTCTGCGCTGCTTTTCACCCGCATGCATGAACTTTCCTTTATGTGGGTGAAGCTCATGTGGGGATTGTTTGCTCTGTTGCACTGGGCGGAATATGCGTAACACTAGGGGGTATTTGCTTTTTCTCTTGAAATTGTTAGAGTCTCTCACTGGGACATTGTGGAAGAAACCCGTAAAGCCTTTGCTTGTTTGCTTTCTTTTTTGGAAAAGCCTGCACTTGGAATAGAGATTACCAAGGTATCATTATGCATGATACATTTCGATCGATAGTTAGAGAACTTGGAAATTAAGACTGGTTCGTAATAATATCTATCTCTTCTCATCCTCTATCAATCATTGGACCAAGTTCACTGATTCATACACACACATACGTACAGAAAACTTCGATTCCAATTTATTCGGTTGAGTGGCTTCTAGGTCTTCTTTTGTCTTTTACAGCGAACGTTCATCTCCAGTTCGAACTATTTTCTTCCTATTGGTCTATATATCTGATAGGGGTGTTAGATTGAGACTTAAGGTTAAAATGCGGCTTTAGAGATATCACTAGGCTATTCCATTTTTCAGTTAAATTAATACTGAAAGTCAAAAAAAACTACAACAGAAAAACTAAATGATTGTGTAAACTGAATTGTTGCATAAAGACTTTTACAGTAAAGCCCATTAAACTTCTAATTGTTTATTCAGATACTAAGATAAAACTATAATAAATCAGCTAACTAAAGAGAAAAAAGCAAAAATTATAAAATTTAAAATACAAAGGACTCAGAAAGAGGGAAAAAGGTCCTACATGTGTACATAATGTAATAATGTATTGAACAAAAACATTAAAATAAAGTTCAGTACTAACACACTGTTCAGGATTTCTATTATTAAAGTCTTTATGTTTGTCACTATTCTAGTTTAATACGAGTCGAAGTGCATGCTCGTAATAGCAGATAAATGACTGATCGATATCATCAACTCTTCACTGCATTGTCAGCTTGAACAACCCCACCATTACGTGTGATGCACTTTTACTACGCACTACGGAAATTTTTCCGATTGGCCACTTTTATTGTCCAAATTTCAGGAGAAACATAAGCAGGTTGCAAATGAGATTGGAACATACAACATCCAGAACTATTTTCCGTTTACCCACTTAACCGCTCAGACGAACCAAACCAAACCTGGTTTCTGTTCATCCATCATCTTTGTTTCTTTGTACGGGTGGAGCATATATGTCAATGTCTCCAATTCACTTAGTTTACTCGCACCTAACATTTGAAACAGGATCAGTCATCCATATGGATTACCGCCACTATTTTCCGATGATTCAGCCGTGCATTGATTTGTCAAGGCTTTGCAGCAACTAATAGGCAGCGAATTACCCCAGTATAGTGCGGGCAAATTTCAAACTAAATCAAACAAGAATATATCCCTAAACTGAGTTCAATTTTCGAACTCATAATCACAGAGCACTGGATTGAGGATGCTTCTTTCTATACGAACTACAATTCAGCAGATGAACAGTTTCTGAGAACTGATATTATTAAATTGATGGATTTACCGACAAGAGTAATTGACTGGCTCCAAGCAATTATGAATCGACTGATATCGATCAATTCAATCGATCTTGGAAGTGTAAAAACTCCGTACCGCCGTCATAAATAAGCTTACTTACTGGCCACTTACCCCTTAAATCACTGCCTTGATCGTATACTTCAATGCTCCTATACATCACTGTAAAAGTTTACACTGTTGATCTGAAATATATAAATGATGAATACAATCAGTTGAAGGAAGCACATTTTTCTGTTTATGGCCAACTTGTCAAATAATTTTTATCGAAAAATATGACTTTCAGTTGTGTACCTGTCAATATTGGCTTGTAAATTGATATATAATTTAAACACAAGTAAACAAGTAACTAGCTAATCAACTAAATAGCAGTAGTGGTAGTATATGCGTACATTTCCAGACTGCGTCGCATTTCGATAGTTGGCATATGGAAAACCATAAATATTTGAAACTACAATTTCTCCGTTCAAAGTAGGCTCAGGGAACATTTAGATTGTAATTAAGTAAGATTGCTTGCATTCATGAAGAATTGAAACAATCTTTACTTTTTATTATCACCTCTCTTCTTGCTCTTCCCAAAGTTAATCATATATGTAGTTAGACTTTTCAAAGCCCAGTTATTTGATACAACTATACCATTTAAATTAGCGTTGTTCTTATGAAAGTGTCAGTTAAATCCTCTCTCCACTTGTGGTATATCTTTTTGAAGCCCTAGTGTTTTTTTTCTTGCTCTTCTCCTTGCTGCTTCTCAGGTTTTATACTTGCGTTTGCGATAGTTGATGACTTATGTTTTGCTTTATCGATTGTGATACTTTTCCTTATAATTATTGCTCCTACTTAAGGTTTAATATAAACTATTATTGAAGTCGAAGCAACAGTGTAATAAAGCAACTCTTTGACCCGCCTTCCGGGGTAATCTTCCGTTTCGCGATGGAAGTTTCCATGCTTTCACATCTCTAGAAATCTCTACAAACGAGTGATACTTAATAGTGGCCAGTAATAACATACTATGTGCATCTTTACACTAATCGCAAGCTTGTTCTATTGCAGTCATATTATGTTCTTTGCTACTATGATAGATTTGGATCACTGCATCTGAATTTTTGATGCCGTACCATTCCCGAGTCTCGCTCGAGTCATTTCCACTGTCATTGTCATTCTTCTCTTGGTAGGATATCGGATGTGGGAGGGGGGGAATTAGCTAGCAAATATGAATGAGTTAATTGCTCTCAGCCTACAGAAATTTCTGTATGAGGTCCGCGTCATATGTTGGTGCTGTTCTAAACTTATTAGGGATACATTTTGCTGTGTGATTTTTTTAGGGAGTTGTTAAGTTTTTTGACCCTTTTAGCTTTGAAAGAAAGCAAGTAAAAAAAATAAAAAATAGGCTCTAATGATACTTGATTACGAATGTGAAGGTTTGGGGAGAGGAAAAAAGAAGTTTTGAATTAATATACAGCTTTATGTTAGATAATTAAATAAGTAACAAAATAAAGAGAAGAAATGATAATAGTAATAGTGGTAGTGGTAGTAAATAATACACCATTTAAAAAAGCAAGAAAAGGAAAAATCGCACAAAAAAGGATACAACTGAAAAGGCAATAAGAAACCGGTCCTTACAGTCACTTACAACTCGTCCAACAATACTTGCAAAGCAAACCTAGCATCGTGTCTAAACCTTTCAGCATGGGCCTCTTCACTTCTTTCATCATGAGCAGTTTCAAAATTGATCTCTTCACCAGTATTAGCATCATCAACATTAATATCAACACGAGGCGTAGACACAATAGCAATGGGAGTGCTATCTACACCAATGCTACCAACATGCATGGTATATTCATGAGGGTGTGGTGTAGCCTGTGGCTGTTGCTTTTGAATTGGGTGATGATGATGCAGTTGGATTGGAGAGTGGTATTGGGATCTGGATTGATGTTGGATTAGTAATGCTGGTGGATAAGTTTCGAATTCATTTGAGGATATTCCGTTGACGAATGGGTCGATTCCAATCTTGAGACCAACTGGTGGTTGTTGGTTTTGATGGTATGGGTGGTAACGGAACTGTGTCGATCTGGGTAGGTGGTCGACTCCATTGACTTGTCCAGAAACAGGTAGAGAACTTGGGTTGATACCTCCAGTGGTTCCAGTCGTTGTTGTTGTGGTTGTGGTGGTAAGTGGTGGTCTTCTTGGTGTTTGTGGGATTTCGATAGGCTCGTAACTGTAATTGGCTAGTAGAGGTGAAGGCGACAACCCAGCAACGTTATGATGGGCAAAGTATGGTGAGAGCATTATTGTAGGCGTTTGTGGTAGGTTATAAGGCTGTAAATGGTTTATTTTTTTAGGTTTTGTGACAATTGTAGCTTTACCTTCAGAGTTTATTTGAACTGAGACTTGATAATTTGAAGGTAGCAAACGATAATTAAAGTTTTTATGTTGGTTTAAAATCTCTGTTCTTGATGATTGTTTCCTGTGTTTTTTGGTTGGTGATGAATCTTCCGATAGGTCTGAATCACTGAGTCTTTTTGGATCTTGATGAGGTTTTTCAGATGCTTGGATTGTAGCTGCTGCTAATTGTAGAGTGGATAACGATTGCTTCTGACGTAGTGTACTCTGTAATCTTTTAGCTATTCCTTCGACATCTTTCTTGGAATTTTGCTCACCGTCCATGTTAGTTAATGGTTTGGATATGAGGCCCAATCCTGAATTCATACTAATGGAGTTTTCCGGTTTGAATGTCTCGTTTCTTTGTTTTAATCCACCTTTTGGAGTTTTCAAAATGTTTTCAATTTTTAATTCTTTTGGGACCAAATTAGTGTTGGGTGATGATGGGAACTTGTTATTTTGAGGAGTTTGTGTATACCAATGCATATACATTGGCGATGAATTCAAAACGTTTGAGAAATGTGAAGTCGGTGTAGATGGTGGTAAAAGTTCTAACGGCTTCTTGTTCGTTGAGGTAGGTGTTGACATTTGTACGTTAAAATGTGCGGTGGAGTACGATTTTGGAGTTGTTGGGGGAAGAAGGATACTATCAGTGGTGGTGCTATTGTTGTTGTTATTTTTGTTGTATCCACTGTCGTTGCTGCTGTTATTGCTGCCCGTGTTGTGAGGCTTATCCACATCTTTGAATTGGGTCTTATTTGACGTATACTCTATTTTATTTTGCTGTGCTGGATCTGGTAACTCTCTATGGGATATTGGTGACGAGGATTGTAAAAGTGAAGGGTTGACGTTACTTGAAGCCGGGGACTCTAGAATTGAATGGTGAGAAGGGAACTGGTAATATGAAGTTCGCATTCTAGGTATTGGATGTGACGAATATGTCTGTATATATGGTGGGTGGGATAAAGTATTAGAATTTGAAACGTCTGATCTCAGGGTGTTGCTCATGGTCTTGAAAGTTGAATCTGAAGCATTTATCGGAGATGTCTTTATTGGAGAAGTTGATAAGTTTGGAGATGGTTTTGAGGATGACGTTGCAGATAAAGATGTGATTGGTGAAGAGTCCAATTGCTTATTATAACGAGTATTTGAAGAATTTATGTGGCCAACTGAAGATGTAGTTGTTGAGTTGTTGGTATTGCTATTATCGTAGTGGGTCACAGAAGCTAATTCCAGATGGGCCTTTGAAACTCTCTTTGATACTTTAGCTGTATCCATTTTTGATTCTGAAATAGTTGACGCATCAATAGGAGTTCTTGTATTTCCTGAATGGCTTAAATATGGAGTACTGTTATGTGAAAGGGTACCTGAAGAAGAAGAAATACTAGACCGTCTTCTATCAGGGCTAACTTTCATAACAGGGGTAGAGCAAACACCTTGTTTGATAGCAGCAGCGGAGTTTGATGATGCATTCAAATTGCTCATTATTGAGAATGAGATTGTGGACTCACCAACAGCACCTTCAGTTTTTGGCTTTGTTGAAGGTCTTCCTCTACGTCTCTTTTTGGCAGGAACGCCTTCAACGAACTTTGTTTCGGACATATTTTTCTACAACCGAGTAAGTGAAGAACTGTATTGATGATTGTTGTGGATATCCAAATTGAAGGGAAAGATATGTATGTGTTTCTTTAGTGTCTACTTGGACACTGTTTGATAAGTTCTGTTGTGTGAGAAGGAAATAGAATCTCTATCAGTCAAATGAACTTTCTGAAAACAAATTGCTCTCTGTAGAAAGACGGGGTGAAAGTTTGATTCTGAAAATAATAGTGTTTTATTGATTGCTTTCCTTGGTTTACTATCTACTTCCTGAAGTCAATCTAAGTATATTATATAATTTATATGAGCTGTAATATGAACAGAATTGGGTGTTGTCTGGATCGATTTGTGAGTGTGGGAGAAAAAGAAACAGATGCTTGCTTGATGGACGTTAAAACGCTATTTGATGTACCTGTGATCTATAATCTATGAGATTGCTTAGAATTCGATGAAATCAAGGTTATAAGAAAGGAAAGTGAAAAAAACACAGTGTGGAATGGGTTGGGTCAAAGGAAGAGATCAGGTGCTGAAAAGAACAAAAAAATAGAATCAGATTGGAAACCCAGAAGAGATTCCCGTTTCAGATTTTTTGGCAGATCGATGCAATGCACGTAATTTATTTTGTCTTGTTCTTGTTTTCTTTGTAGCTGCGCCGTTTGTTCGTAGGAAGATTTTGCGGAATAGCCCTGTGGATTTAATGAGTGGCCCGCGGTGGTGGGTGGCATGGGCAGATGAAACACAGGCATGTTGTTTTCTATCTCTCTATTGATCTGGTTGGTGTGCTGTACAATTCTATAAGGATCGGATGGTTCACACTCTTAACAGTCATACAAGCACTATGGTTATTTACATTTACTCTCTATTTCTATCAACTCTTACATGTCGATTCACGACTGGGATTAGATCACCACCGATCCGACCATTTCAAATGTGTGGTGTGTAGTCCACGTGCAAACTGCTGGTTATAAGACAGCATAATTCTTTCACTCTCTGTTTTAAACCTCAATCCTAATGATTGTAACCCTCAATTTTTATGATTCAACAATCCCACTTACACCTCAAAGTCAGAAATCAGTAATCGGAATTAGCAACAGATCTAAAGCATGAGAAACGAATTGTTTCAAACTAACACAAACCGCCATTTTTCAAACAATAAGGGAAATATGGTGGTGTAAGGTGTGTGTATATTTCCGTATCAGGAAAAATTACAAAATGTTGCCGTTTTGGGAAAATTGTAAAAGGCTGATTGTTTGAATCAAATCACAAGATTATTTTCCGTATGGGTACTACTTACTCAATTGAATCAATTGATTAGTTATTTAGGCAATTAAATTGAATCCACAATTTAAGCATTGATTTCCTGAATGGGGTCCTATCAGAGTTTTTGGGTTTATTCAATGTACTAGAACTGTGACTACCCACCTTCATGGTGGTAGACAGTCAATCATTGAGACGGTACGCAGATCCTATCTTCAGTGTTGATGGAGCTCTTAAAGGGATTCAATTAAAGATTCCGGTTGAAAGGTTGCACTGCAAAATGACAATCGTATACCAAATTTCCATTCCATAGGTCCCAATAAAATTGGATCGATTTATCAGAAAAAACATCTGCCCATTTCTAAGGGATAATTACCCTTTCTTCAAGAACTAATAAAATCGTGTGTTAACCAAACGAGCCTCTGAAATTCAATTAACGCCGCAAGCTCTGTATTTTCATTTGGCATCAGAAATGTCAAACCAGCAACCAAACAGACCCTGTTGATCCAGCTTTAAAAACGTATATTTATCTTTGAATTGACGTATAAATATATTAGCGTATTAGCATTATCTTAATTGTATATGATTGATTAATTGTTCACTGGATAATATGTCTTCAGAAGCGGAAATTTTACAACTGTCTAAAGACTGGTTGGCCATCGATGTCAACCCAACCACCAGATCCCAAATCCAATCTCTCCTTGAATCTAAAGATTATGATAAATTACAGCAACTTCTATCAAGTCGAATTCTATTTGGTACTGCTGGGTTGAGAGCTAGAATGGAAGCTGGGTTTAGTAAAATGAACGACGTCACGGTTTTACAAGCTTCGCAAGGTTTGGCCAGATACATACTAGAAACAAGATCAGTTGATAACATACTACAGGCCCATCCAACGGTTGTTGTTGGTCATGACCATCGTCATAATTCGGCTAGATTTGCAGCACTGACTGCTGCCGCTTTCCTACATTATGGGTTCAAAGTGTACTTCTTGGGTCCTGAAATTGTCCCCACTCCTTTAGTCCCATTTGCAGTCGATCATTTCAAAGCAGAAGGTGGTGTTATGGTGACTGCATCCCATAATCCGAAAGATGACAACGGTTATAAAGTTTATTGGAAAAATGGGTGTCAAATCGTTCCCCCTCATGACTCTGGTATTCAAAATATGATCATGAATAGTTTGACTCCATTTTTTGGAGATGGGGAATGGAACACTGAAGCTATTTTCAAGAGGTATGAAGATAGTATCTTTTATGTCAGAAACGAGATTAGTAAGTTATATACTGAAACAGTCGCTCAGAAGTTGATTAAAAAAAAAGTGAGTGGTTTTAAATGTGTTTATACTGCGATGCACGGAGTTGGTACTGATTTTGTTAAAGATGTCGTCAGTAAATTAACTGACGATGATGGATTGCTTGTCTGCGTTGATGAACAGTGTGTTCCTGATCCTGACTTTTCCACAGTCAGTTTTCCCAATCCAGAAGAATCGGGTGCTTTGGATTTAGCGATGGCTAAGGCCGATGAATTAGATATCCCGTTAGTTGTTGCTAATGATCCAGATGCGGATAGATTCTCCGCTGCCGTTAAAGTTGATGGTAAATGGAGACAATTGACCGGTAACGAAATTGGATTTTTGTTTGCCGATTACGTGATTAGCACTATAGATAAACAGCAATTGAATAACGTTTGTTTGTTGAATTCAACAGTATCTTCTCAAATGATAGGATCAATGGCAAAGAAATTGGGATTCCATTATCAAGATACGTTGACTGGGTTCAAATGGATCGGAAACAGGTCAATTGATTATGAATCAGAAGGATTTACTGTTCCGTTTGCATACGAAGAAGCCATTGGTTTCATGTTTTCTGTCGTTCATGATAAAGACGGTATCTCAGCTTTGGTTATCTTTTTACAAATGTACGCAGGTTGGTTGAACCAAGGTAAAAATGCATTGCAAGTTTTGGAAGATGGATTCCAACAATTCGGATTTTTCAAGGAATGTAACGGTTATTACTTACTCCCTGATTTGACCCTAACTGCCAAGATTTTCAATGAAACTATCAGAGCATCTGGAGACAGTCATGATAGGTACCCTAAAACCATCGGTAATTTTGATGTTGCTTCGTGGAGAGATCTAACTACTGGATTTGATTCAAGTACCGAAGATAACAAACCTTTATTGCCTGTTGATCCAAGTTCTCAAATGATTACATGCTTATTGAAACCGATAGATGATATTAACGGTGGCGAATTCGTGAGATTTACTGCTAGAGGGTCGGGTACAGAGCCAAAATTGAAGGTTTATATTGAAGCTTCTGCGAAAACTGAATTGAGAGCAGCAGCTTTGGGAAGAGAAGTGTGGGACTTGTTGAAAGAAGAGTGGTTCAAGCCGGACGTTCACGGATTGGTGGAAAGAGTCTAAAGCATTTGCTTAGTATATAAATGGTATATTTGGTGTAAGTATTTATGTTATAATAGAGTGTTTACAGATTACAGTATGTTACACAGCACGCTGTGTTACTGGGAGTTACATACAAGTACGAGAAATGGGGATAAAAATGTGGATTTGCACGACAGTATTCTGGAAGAACGCGGTTATTTGCGTCGAAGTATTTTTGATTACGTAACAACTGTCTTTGTTTGTCCTGCAACAACAATTCCAAGTTTAGGTGTCAAGAAGATCTGGTATAACTGAGTTGACATATTAAGGGGTTGGCATACATATAATCAAGGCTGATCACTCCTTTCACTCATTTAAAATCCACAGATGTTAAGGTTTGGTCAGCAGCAGAAAGGCACAAGTCTTCCTGTGTAGGTAATTTTTTCACTTAATTTTAGACACTTGTTGGATACAACTAGCTTATACTAACATGATCATAACATATCTCTATAACTAATTTTTAATTTAGCTCAAAGGATGATTTCAAACCAAGGAAGAATAGAGTCAATAAACAAAAGAAGGTGGGCCTAGCTGTTATAGTATCCGTTGTGCTATTTCTCATATGGACGCTATCAGGAAAGTCCTCTGAAAAGGAACCAATAATACAGAAATTAACAGAAGAAGAACTTTTGAATCCTGCTGCTACAGGTAAAAAAGAAATGGCTTATAGAGTAGATGCAAACGGCGTTGAAACTTTAAATGACCGTAAGTCAACTACTGATGACGATGACTCTGACGAATCGGGATCTTATAACGTAGAGTTTTATGATCTAAACCAATACCAAGGTTCAACAAACTCGAAAGAGAACGGAGACATTGTTCTGTTGTGTATCCCATTAAGAAATGCTGAAGCTGTCTTACCGTTGATGTTCAGAAATATGATGAACATGACGTACTATCACGACTTGATTGACATTGCATTCCTTGTGAGTGATTGCTCTGAGGGTGACAAGACATTGGACACTTTATTTGAATATTCACAGGCAATGCAAAAAGGTAAGCTATTGGAGCTATTAGATAGCAAGGACAAAGCTGAAAAGGCAAGTGGAATATCAGGATCTTCAGACTTGTACTTAAGTTATATGCCAACTGATTACATTGATAATGTCAAACAAGCTTACTCTCCACCATACCATGACGAATATAGCAAGCCGTTCAGATCAATTCAAGTTTACCAAAAAGATTTTGGCCAAGTCATCGGTCAAGGGTTTAGTGATAGACACGATGTTAAAATCCAAGGTATCAGACGTAAATTGATGGGTCGTGCCAGAAACTGGCTCGTTACCACTGCTTTAAAACCATACCATTCGTGGGTTTATTGGAGAGATGCAGACATTGAAACATCTCCGGGTGAGATTCTAGAAAACTTGATGAGATTCTCAGGTGTGCATGACGTTCTTGTTCCTAATGTCTGGAGACCACTACCAACATTCTTAGGAAATGAGCAACCGTACGATTTAAACTCATGGATTGAATCCGAACAAGGCTTGGAACTAGCGAAGACTATCGATGAAGATGACGTTATTGTGGAAGGTTACGCTGAGTATCCTACATGGAGGGTCCATTTAGCTTACATCAGGGATCCAAATGGTAATCAAAATGAAATCGTCGATTTAGATGGTGTTGGTGGTGTTAGCATTTTGGCTAAAGCGAAAGTGTTTAGACAAGGTTCCAACTTCCCTGCTTTCACGTTCATGAATCATGCGGAGACTGAGGCGTTCGGTAAGTTATCGAAAGCTATGGGATTCAGGGTTGGTGGGTTGCCTCATTATACCATTTGGCATATTTATGAACCAAGCGAAGATGATTTATTACAAATCTCAATGATGGAAAGAAAAAAGAGACGTAATAGAAACAGGAAGGAAGAGTAATCATCCCTTGTGATTTATACATATGTTTATCTGTTTTTGTATTTTTCCTTTGTATTTATTGCTTTTTCCTCTTTTCTTGCATTTTGGTTCATTCTGATATATAGCCATATCTTTTTTTTTCTGTGTTGTTTTCTCTTGTTATTATTGTTATCACAACGTATTCATAATGTGGAAATATAAAGTTTTCATCTTTAAAGTTACCCTTCTATCATGCATCAACACTTTCTTATTCTCACCATTAACTGTGTAATCCTGCTTTTCTTCAAATAGCTAATACAAATATAGATTAATATTTGATTATACAATTTCTTGAAATAATTTTTTAAAAGTAAGCTTAGCATTTTATTTTAGAAGGATTAATGTAGTAATAGATATATACATTAATATCGGAAATGGGGGAAATCATAATCCTCCAGCAAAAGGCGAATATAAAATTCAAAGTATATGATAGCACTCGTAATAATGTAAACCGTGGTGATGAATAGAATATGGAGATGTATAAAAAACAAACAACAAAACAAAAAAGCATAAACAGAGAGAACAGAATTTAAAAACAAAAAAATAACAACTAAAAATGCAAAAAAAACAAATAGTATAGCGTATTGACGATAGATAGATAGGTATAACTTTGAAAAAGGGATACGGGAGGGCAAATCCTTTCAATCAGAAAAGGAAAGCTAAAGCAAGTGCAAGAGCGGGAGTCAGTAAAGAGCCAGCTGTGTTGTCTCTAACTGCAGCATTGTTGGTTGAAGTGGTTGAAGATGAAGAGGAAAAGGTTGTTGATGACGAAGAGTTGGATGCACGTGTAGATGATGATTGTCCACTTGAATGAGTAACAGTTATCAAACCTGATGGGTCAGTGGCTGTGGAATTTGATGAATAACGAACAATTTCAACGTTGTCATTGCGTTCAGCAAAGCCAACTTGAGAGTTCTGAATATCAAATGAAAGGTAATAGTTCTTTAAGAACAACGCACCTAAAATCCAGGAACCATCAGTAGTTGAATCCAAACCTTGGATATTACTGACACAGTAACCGTCATATCCTGAACCCTGGCTGTAAGCCTGCCCGATGTAGTCAACTGATGTTAAAGTCCAGTTGTGGCCTTGGATCTCAAAATCTAAAGTTAACGTAGAATTACAAAGAATAGCGTAGTTTTCACCATCGGTAACAGAGTTTTCGAAATATGAGTGGATTTTTATAGCATCGGCTTTTGTAGTAATCAATGATGTAGTACCAGAGTCTATTAAACCGATTCTTGAGGTTGATGTAGTAACGTTTTCAATTTTCATTGAGTCGAAAGAAACTTGGTAGCCGTCAATAAAGAAGTTATCAATCTTAACTTTCCAGTAACTTCCACTATTTTGAAGAATATCAGTGTAATATATTTTGCCATCGTATAAATCATCAACATCGTTGCCGATAATGAACAAGCCAGCGTTTTCTTCCTCAGTGGTAGTAGAATACTCCCCAAGACATAAAATAAATTTGGCAATGGTGATTTTATCGTCATCTTTCAGGCCTGAAACCAAGTTGACCATACCGGTGGAAGAT
This sequence comes from Ogataea degrootiae, assembly GCA_019232045.1. Classification (NCBI taxonomy): domain Eukaryota; kingdom Fungi; phylum Ascomycota; class Pichiomycetes; order Pichiales; family Pichiaceae; genus Ogataea; species Ogataea degrootiae. Next base: position 41,075 of record JAHDIT010000106.1, read on the forward strand.
GTGTCCGAGGCCGGTAGACCAAGAACCCCACTGAAAGAATATGGATCAAAGATGTCAGGAACAGTATCAGCAATACCGAAAGCAAAATCGCTAGCTTCTAAACCTGCAACTATGACGTTCTCTGTTCCAATTTTACCTGATGCACTTCCAACAGTATATGCCAAACTGAAAGTCGTTGCTGAGTCGTGATTATCATAGGAGAATAGCAGTTTGTCTTCACATGCGGCGTCTGTACAGTTCGCACCATAAATCCATAGATATGGACTACCTGTATCTATTAGAAGTGGATACTCGATTGAATTTATGGTAATGTTGACTTGGTATGCTTCGTTTGCAGAATCTGCTTGAATAAAGCTAAAACCTGATTCCAATTGAACTTTTGTCACTACACTCGAACTTGAACTTGAAACTGATGATGAGATAGATGACGATGTTAAAGAAGATGTTGAATTTGTTGATAACAAAACAGCTTGTTTTGAATTTGAGTTCACGCGTGCTTCAAAGTTGAGTGGTGTGTCTTCAATTGAAGAAACTTGATAAGCTTGAGATGGATTAATGAACGTTGGGCACGAACTTTGGAATGCAAATGTGTATGACGGAAGAGTGATCAATGCTAGGAACTGAAGGGAGAAATGCATGGTGAGTGTGTGGATATATTTATATACGTGGATTGGTTGTTGTTGTGATCGGATGCAAAAGGTAAGTTTGTTTAGGAATTATTTTATGTGTATTAAATAGGATAAGGATGCTTTTTCGGTTATGAATGACAAAATTTATGCTTGTAAATAATAAGAGGTAATGTATATATGAATATATGAGTATTTTTATTAAGACAGCTGAAACACTAGATAATCACAGTTTTGATCTATTAATGAAAGTTAATACTGGAACAAAATGAACGGATTAAAAATGACTACAGATGCTGAAATATGGAACAGTGGTTGTTGTATCTGTTGATATAACGAAGATTTATCAAACAAGGTATATATTTTTAAAGAAGAGGCTGATAAAATGTGAAGTTAAAGCAGTACGTTCAAAAATAATAATATATGTCATCAGGTTGTTGTTTACGTTCTTGGGATCTTAAGAGATCTCATGAGGTGCAGATCGATCGCCAAAGTTTGGCTCACTGAACCTGCCCGCGGGGGTAAATTGCCGGTGGTGGCTGTTTGGGCAATCCTTTCACACTTTCAATCTCGGGAAGGAGTAGTTCTGTATCGCTTGTTCTGGCATAGCTTCAATACTAGATTATCACTTTTATAGTTAAATGTTCTAAATGGCTTGTTTTCCTTATGATCTGCCAACTGCAAGTTCCCAGAAACCCCTCTTCTCGCACCAGGGACAGGTATATGAAAGGATGCCCCCCTTCAACATTACCGCACCAGGCAGCAAACATCTCCACAGGCGCGTTGACTCTCTTTCAAACTTTCGCGTTTGAAGCATGCCGCATGCGCCGAAAACAATCTCGAAGGAATGAGTCTGTCCATTTAGGTGTTTCATTTACTCTGTGGAGGGAGAATGGTCCTGTATTCCTGTCAACATGTCTGTATGGATAAGTCAAGTAATGAGATGACGTCTGGTCATTCTCATTGTAGTAAAGAATCAATATTTCGAATGACGAAGTCGAAATGGCAAAACAGGAATGTAAAATTCCAATCTTGAATTATAATTCCAGTGAACAGTTTGAAGTTGCAGAAATTTCTGGAGATTTCTGAGCTTTTGTAGTTCAAACAAATTAGGTCCTACTGTACAGTTTTTAACACTCTAAATGAGAAATAAAAATTCAAATAAAGTAAGGGAGCCTATACCTGAGACCACTTTTTTGGGGGTTTTGCTGTTCACTTATCTTACTTCTTTCAAAACGCAGTTGAATTTCAACTAGGTCGGCCCTAGCAAACATCTCAATCCTTCTACTTTAAAATTCCTCATAGCGTAATGGTTATCGCGTTCGGCTACGAACCGAAAGGTTCCAGGTTCGAGTCCTGGTGGGGAAGCCATTTTTTTTGTTATGGAATTGAAATCTATTCGAAGGTTACTTTTACTTATTGTGGAGTAGGAGCTCTAAAAAATATTTGAAAATTATAATTGGACACAGATTTAATACTAAGCTGTATTTTAGGATCTAGGAGTCGGATTTTTTATTACTTTCTACAGTCTTGATTAAGAATGGATAGTTATAAGTGTCATGCTATTGATTGGAATTAGGCGTTTATTTTGTATATATGTAGGACGAGAGAAAAGTAATCGAATTCACTTTACCCCCCACCAAAAGCGATCTATACATATATATCTTCGACTAGATATATATTCTTCCAAATAATTTGTAATATTCAGTTCACACAATTTAATAAGTAAAAATTGTTGATAACAAAAGAATCAAACTGTATGTAATAGTTTGAAAAAGCCTCAAAAGCATAAGGACCTCTAGGTGGGACTTCCTCACCTTTGATCAATCTATAGTTGATTCTTATTTCGTCATTTTTAGAACTGATGTAACCAGTAGGGTCACTCAGGTTGATTCTTTCAGTTTGTGTGAAAAGCTTGATCATTTGATCATCATTTTCTTCTGATTTCAAGTGCATCTCAAACTGAATCTTAATGCTTGAGGAGTCTTCATCGACAATAACATGTAGCATATTTTCAGAGTCGGTTGAATCAACTGCTGCGACTTCTACTATAGCTAGTGGATCTTTCACTTGTTGGATTCTACCTAGCTTAAACGTGCTTGATAAAAAGTCTGTGTTTGATGACGATAAAGAAGATGATTTAGTTAGATGTTTGGTGGTTCTATAAATGGATGCTGGATCTTGTTGTTGTTCGACATCATCACCAGATGCTTCATTTTCTGGTTGGATACCTTTCAATTTGCTAATTATTTCTTCAATGTCCAATAAGACATCTTCATCTTCTGAAACCATACTGGTTAATCTTTTTGGAGAAGAAGGTTGTGAAGCATTTAATGAAGCATCTGCACTGTTGACGCATTTTGTTTCGAACAGTTCTATTTTTCTAACTGCATTTTGAGGGGAAAATATACTGATGAACAAGTTTTTTGCTTCTTTAATTTCAGAAAACTCGTTATCTTGTATTCCTAATAAAGATGAGATCAGATGGTTGGATATATACAAGGATGAATTTCTGATCTCTTTGTTTGCCCTTAGTAAGTTGACCAATGACTTAGCATCACAATTTTTGAATACTTCAAGTTGTAGTTCAGTTGGCAGTTGGCTGAAATTTTGAACCATTGAGAGAGATTTTTGGTTTTTAGTAGAAAAGGAGAGGAGTTGGCAATATTATATCAGTGTAGGCTCAATAAGTTGTTCAACTTGGTTTTGATGAATAAAATAGTGGAATGTATGAAGTAGATATGTTGAGCGTAGTTGAAACAGAATAGAAAAGAAGTGGGACGATGTAGAGAAATATATCAGATGGATGGTAACACCCCATCAATTTGTTATCCGTCTCTAGATAGGTCTCATGATGATTAAATAAAACGTTCAGACTGTCCCTCTTTGCCGGAGAACAAATGGAATCATCGCAAAAAGAAACGAGCAGCTGTACAATAGATTATATCGGGGCAAAATTGACTGGACTCATTTTCTTCCCGGTTTGTGACGAAGGGAAAGACGATCTCGGATGTGAAGGATTCACGTGACTCAGAAAGTTTCAAAAATGCTGTTCCATTCCGAAAAAGCCCTCTTCGACTTTTCAGCTACTATGCTTATACACATAGATATGGTTTATCCATATCGATAGGATATATATATACACCCCATGATCCATCCGTTCTGCAGCTTGCATTATAAAACCCCTTAACCTTTCAGTATGAAATAATCCGAACCAAACCCTTCAAACCAAGCTAAAACTTGAAGTTAAAAAAAAATAACCCCATCTATTGCCACTTGGCCTTGGTCGGTACTCCCGAGCTTCTACGACTTCTGCAAATCATCAAGTGACTCACCCGCGTTGTTCCTCACTATCTCACACTATCGCGTCAAGTTCCCCCGTCTTACCGTCGTAACCAATCCAAACCATCGAACATGCAAAAAAAAACCAAAAATACAATTGATATTGTCGTCTACAACTATTGAGCTTTGTTTCCACCTTTCCACTATAACATTTATGAGCTTTACTATGTATTCAATCCATATACATCAAGCTGCAGTGGCCAAAAAATAAAAATAAAAATAAAAGAGCCCGAAACCGGGATCGAACCGGTGACCAACAGATTTGCAATCTGCTGCTCTACCACTGAGCTATTCGTGCATCTTGCAATTTTGTAAAAATTGCGAGCTTACCTAAAACTAAAAGGTAGCTAAAAAAACTAAGATTATGTTTCATATCTTCTAAGTCGGGACAAAAGACTATTTGGAAGTCGGTAGAAATTTACTTTCATTTGGAATGTAACAGGGAGCTGATAAAACTGAAAGTTCTATCGGGGATTGGGAAAACATTATGAGCCATTTCCAGATCCCTACCTCTTTATGGTATGAAGCACTGAATCATA
>JAHDIT010000107.1:0-45564 GCA_019232045.1 Ogataea degrootiae
TTACTAATCAGAAGATATGAAGGTGTTATGTTATTCACTTACGTAAGAATCCTGTGAGAATCCCGATATTCCTGACAACATCGCCAAATCTGACTGGTTCGCTATTGATATTTTCCTCAATAGGGCAATTTCTTTGTGCTGCGGGATCGCTTCCCCTGCACGTAATTAAGTCAGGCACGCAAGGTCCTTCTTGATTTACAAATTTGTTATGCATTGACATCATCGGTTATTTTTAGATACTTCTGGCATGCTCTGGTGGTGATCATGTTGGAGTGATCTAGGAAAATTGTCTCTTTTGATGGACCAGTATAAATACAACGCTGTTTCTCTTTCTTTTTTTTTGGCGAATTTAACTTTTAATTTATCATAACAATTTATTTTTCTAAAGTTAGACCAAATATCAATACTCATATTATCAAACACATACAAAACAATGCAATACAGATTCACTGTCTTAGGTGCTTTAGCCCTCGCTTCAAACTCTTTAGCTGCCTACGTTCCATCCGAACCCTGGACCACTTTAACTCCAGAAGGCTCCTTAGCTGGTACCGTTACAAACTATGAATACACTTTCGGTATTTCCATCTCACCAATGACCTCAGGTACCGCCAAGGTCAAGAGAGATGTTGTTACCCAAATTGCTGATGGTCAAATTCAAGCTACCACTTCCACTGCCTCAACTGCTGCCGCTGTTGTTACTCAAATTGGTGACGGTCAAATCCAAGCTGGTACCACTACCAAGGCCACTGCTGCTGCTGTCGTTACCCAAATCGGTGACGGTCAAATCCAAGCAGGTACCACTACCAAGGCCACTGCTGCTGCTGTTGTCACTCAAATTGGTGACGGTCAAATCCAAGCTGGCACCTCTACCAAGGCCACTGCTGCTGCTGTTGTCACTCAAATTGGTGACGGTCAAATCCAAGCTGGCACCTCTACCAAGGTTACTGCTGCTGCTGTTGTCACTCAAATCGGTGACGGTCAAATCCAAGCTGGTACATCTACCAAGGCCACTGCTGCCGCTGTTGTCACTCAAATCGGTGACGGTCAAATTCAAGCTTCTACTTCTACAAACACTGTTGCTGCTGCTAGTCAAATTGGTGACGGACAAGTCCAAGCAACCAATTCTGCTGCGGCAGCTGCTTTAAATGATAAGTCTAACCCAGTCAAGGCAGTCGCATGTCACAACGAGGGATCTTTATCTATGACCTTGGCTGACACAGTCTTATACGATTCTAATGGTAGAATTGGCTCTATTGTTGCCAACAGACAATTCCAATTCGATGGTCCACCTCCACAAGCTGGAGCCATCTACGCCGCTGGTTGGTCTATTACTGCAGATGGTAAGTTGGCCCTTGGTAACCAAGATATCTTCTACCAATGTTTATCTGGTGATTTCTACAACTTATATGATGAATCGATTGGTGGTCAGTGTCACCCTGTTCAATTAGATGTTGTTGATTTAATTGGATGCTAAACAAACCGTTGGTCATTAAATTATATTACACCACCACATCTAACTTCTGCATTTTCTACACACACTCATTGTATCATTTTTAAAATCATTTTTCCCTTCTCACGTTCCTTACTTTAAATAGTTACATATTTTCTACAGGTCTATTATTTTTATCTATAATTGCATGCTATTCCCTCCTTTACATTTTAATATTTTGTGCTTTTTATTGTTAACCTTTTGTAAGAGATTTCTTCCGTTGCTAATAGGATTTAAAAAGTTTGTATAGAAAGTTTATAGTCAACAGATGTCACAGAAAACTCCTAGAGGTGTAATGTAATACATACCAGTTAGTATCCGGATCTTTGCACTCCTTTGTATAAATCCTTATATCCCATTTTCACAATAATTTAATTCCGAGTTTTCCGCACACCACCACCGTCACGTGACCTCTTTTCTCCACACCTCGCACCTAGCCATCATGTGTTCTTCCCCACTTGCCACATAACACCAGCCACGGCAGATTGGCAGAATCGCCGTTTCTCTCAATCGCACTTTACTAACTTCAACAAACAGGACACACACTTGAAGGACAAATCACCATCTAGTATTAGGAGACACTATCTACTCTTTGTCTCCTTTAAAATCCTAACTAGTTGTAATTTACTTCTAAGGACTACACACAATTATATTCAGTTAGTTAAATAATAACATCATTTGTCGTCAATAATGGCAGAGAATCCTCCGATTGATCTTATTGATGTTTGTCAATTAACATCGTTGGGTATTAACCCACAAGTATTCAATTTTATGTCAACAACCTTAGAATCAGATCAATATGTTTGTTGCAGAGAATCAGGTGACAGTGGTAACTCTGTCGCCATTGTCAATTTGAAAGATAATAATCAAGTTACTAGGAAATCAATGACCGCTGATTCTGTTATCATGCATCCAAGAGAAAACGTTATTGCTTTGAGAGCAAATGGTACCACATTACAAGTGTTCAACTTATCAACCAAACAAAGGTTGAAGTCTAACACAATGACGGAACCAGTTGTTTTCTGGAAATGGCTAAACGAGCAAGTCATTGGTTTAGTTACTGGTTCTTCAATGTACACCTGGAATGTGTTTGATGGCACTGAAAACGGCCCAGTTCAGTTATCTTCTAAACATGTTTCATTAGCTAATTGCCAACTAACTCAATTCGTTGCAAATGAAGACTTATCATGGTTTGCTTTATGTGGTATTGCTCAAGAAAATGGTAGAATTGTTGGTCACATTCAATTGTATTCAAAGGCTAGAAACGTCTCTCAACCAATTGAAGGTCATGTTTGCGGTTTTGCCAAATTTAAACTACAAAATTCTTCGGTTGATACTCAATTATTTGCATGTGCTTCAAGAACTGCTGATGGTGGTAACTTACACATTTTGGAGATCGATCACCAAGAAGGTGCCCCAGCTTTCCCAAAGAAGTCTGCTGAAATTTTCTTCCCTGCGGAAATTGCCAACGATTTCCCTGTCTCCATTCAAATGTCAAATAGGTACGGTGTTGTCTACGTTTTAACCAAATTTGGTTTCATCCACTTGTATGATTTAGAAACCGGTAAAAAGATTTTCTTGAACAGAATTTCATCGGATCCTATCTTCACGGCCACAAACTTTAACCAAGGTACCGGTATTATTACTGTTAACAGATCTGGTGCGGTTCTAGCAGTCGAAATCTCAAGCGATAGAATCATTCCTTATATTTTAAAGAACTTAGGAGATGTTGAATTGGCCTTGAATTTGGCTTCAAGAGGTGGTTTACCAGGTGCTGAATCACTATTCTCTCAGCAATTCAATCAATCCATTTCAACTGGTGATTACCAGTCTGCTGTTAAGATTGCTGCTTCTTCTGTTCAACTAAGAACTCCAGATACCATTTCAAGATTAAAAGCACTACCTACACAACAAGGTCAACCGGCTCCAATTTTACAATATTTAGTTTACTTATTGGATAGAGGTGCATTAAACAAGTTTGAGACTCTGGAATTGGTTCGACCTTTATTACAACAAAATAGAGTTGAAACGCTTGAAAAATACTTGAAGGAAGACAAATTAGATTATTCTGAAGAATTGGGTGACTTGATTAAACCATTCAACACTCCAATGGCTTTAGCTGTTTACTACAAATCTGAAGTTCCATCCAAGGTTGTCACTGCTTTGGGAGAATTGGGTCAATTCGACAAGATCTTACCATATTGTGAAACAGCAAACTACCATCCAAACTTCACAGTTTTGATTCAAAACATTTTGAGAGTCAACCCTGATAAAGCTGCTGAATTTGCTACCCAATTATTAACAACTCAACCAGATTTAGACGTCCAACAAATTTCTGATATCTTTTTATCTCAAAATTATATTCAACAAGGTACTGCATTCTTATTAGACGCTTTGAAACAAGACAAGCCATCTGAGGGTCACTTACAAACTAGATTGCTTGAAGTTAACTTATTGCACGCTCCTCAAGTTGCCGATGCTATCTTGGGCAATGCCATGTTCTCTCACTACGATAAACCGACTATTGCTGCCTTATGTGAAAAGGCGGGCTTATATCAAAGAGCATTAGAGCATTACGAAGATATCAAGGATATCAAGAGAGTTATTGTTCATTCAAGCACTTTACCAGTTGATTGGTTAGTTGCGTACTTCGGTAAATTGAACGTTGAACAGACAGTTATATGTTTAAGAGAAATGTTATCTGGTAACATGGCTCAAAACTTACAAGTTATTATTCAAGTGGCCACAAAATACTCTGACTTAATTGGCCCAATTACTTTAATCAAGATTTTTGAAGATTTCAAATGTACCGAAGGTTTATACTACTACTTGGCTTCTATTGTTAACGTTACCCAAGATTCCGAAGTGGTTTTAAAATACATCCAATGTGCTGCCAAATTGGGTCAAGTTAAGGAAATCGAAAGAGTTGTTAGAGACAACAACGTTTATAACGGTGAAAAGGTTAAGAATTTCTTGAAGGAGGCTAAGTTGGAAGATCAATTGCCATTGATTGTTGTTTGTGATAGATACAATTTTGTCCATGATTTAGTCTTGTACTTGTACAAAAACCAGTTCTTTAAGTTCATTGAAGTTTACGTTCAACAAGTTAATCCATCAAAGACTCCTCAAGTTATCGCTGGTTTATTAGATGTTGATTGTGATGAAACTATCATCAAGTCATTATTACAGTCCGTTCTAGGTCAAGTTCCAATTGCTGAATTATGTGAAGAAGTTGAAAAGAGAAACAGATTGAAGATTTTATTACCATTCTTAGAGTCTACTTTAGAATCTGGTTCTACTGATAGGGCTGCTTATGATACTTTGGCTAAGATTTACATTGATTCAAATAACAACCCAGAGAAGTTTTTAACTGAAAATGAACAATATGATACTATAGTTGTTGGTAAGTACTGTGAAAAAAGAGACCCATACTTAGCGTACATTGCTTACGATAAAGGTTTAAATGATGCTGAATTAGTTAAGATCACCAATGAAAATGCCATGTACAAGTACCAAGCTAGATACCTATTGAAGAGATCTGATCTATCATTATGGGCTACTGTCTTATCTGATGAAAACATGCACCGTAGACAACTAATTGATCAAGTTGTTTCCACTGCCATTCCAGAATTAGAAGATCCAACTCCAATTTCTATCGCTGTTAAGGCATTCATGGAAAATGATTTGCCAAGTGAATTGATTGAATTGCTAGAAAAAATTATCTTAGAGCCTTCTCCATTCAATGACAACCCATCGCTACAAGCTCTATTAATTTTAACTGCGGTTAAGGTTGACAAAGCTAAAGTCAGCTCTTACATTGAAAAGATTGATGCTTATGATCCTGAAGAAGTTGCCCCATTGTGTATCGAAAGTGGTTTGAACGAGGAAGCCTTTGAGATTTACAACAAGTTTGAAAAATACTCTGATGCTATGAAGGTTCTTGTTGAAGATATCATGTCCTTAGACAGAGGTGAAGAATATGCGGAAAAGTTGGACAAGCCAGAAATTTGGTCTCAGTTGGGTGCTGCTCAATTAAACGGGTTGAGAATCCCAGAATCCATTCAATCGTACTTGAAGGCTAATGATCCATCCAATTACGAACAAGTTATTGATATTGCTGAACATGCTGGTAAAGAAGAAGAATTACTTCCTTATTTATTAATGTCCAGACAAACTTTGAGAGAGCCAATGATTGATGGTGCAATAATAAACGGTTATGCTAACTTAGGTAAGTTGAGTGATATAAAGACATTCTTACAGTTATCAAATGTCGCTGATTTAGACACTATTGGTGATAGATTATACTCTGATGGTAACTACGAAGCTGCTAAGTTGATTTTCTCAAACATTTCAAACTACTCCAAGTTGGCTTCAACTTTAGTTTACTTGAAGGATTATCAATCAGCTGTTGACTGTGCCAGAAAGGCTTCAAATACTCAAGTCTGGAAACAGGTTAACCAAGCTTGTATTGAAAACAAGGAATTCAGATTAGCTCAAATGTGTGGTCTAAACTTGATTGTTCATGCCGAAGAATTAGAAGAATTAGTTACTCAATACGAATACAACGGCTACTTCTCACAATTGATTTCATTATTCGAAACCGGCTTGTCACTAGAAAGAGCTCATATGGGCATGTTCACCGAATTGGCTATTTTATACACCAAGTACGAGCCATCAAAGACTATGGAACATTTGAAGTTGTTCTGGTCAAGACTGAACATTACAAAGGTTATCAGAGCTTGTGAAGCTTCGCATCTATGGCCTGAATTAATATTCTTATACTGTCACTATGATGAATGGGACAATGCTGCTTTAGCTATGATGGAAAGATCCGAATCTGCTTTTGAACACTCTTCATTCAAGGAAATCGTTGTCAAGGTTGCTAACTTAGAAATTTACTACAAGGCTATCAACTTCTACGTTAACTTACACCCAACTTTGTTGACTGACTTATTGGCTGTTTTAATTCCAAGATTGGACTTACCAAGAGTTGTTAAGATTTTCCAAAAATCCGATAACTTACCACTAGTCAAGCCATTCTTGATTTCTATCTTGGAAAAGAACAACTCTGTCGTTAACCAAGCTTACCATGATCTATTAATCGAAGAAGAAGATTACAAGTCTTTGAGATCGGTTATTGATGCTCATGACAAGTTTGATCACATCGGTTTAGCTGAAAGATTAGAAAAACATGATCTGATCTTCTTTAGACAAATTGCTGCTATCATCTACAGAAATAACAAGAAATGGAATAAGGCTATTTCTTTGTTAAAGACTGATAAATTGTGGTCAGATGCTATCGAAACGGCTGCTATCTCTGGTAATGTCAAGGTTGCTACCGAATTATTAACTTACTTTGTTGAAACTGGCAATAAGGAATGCTTCGTTGCAACTTTGTTCTCATGTTACCACCTAGTTCCATACGATGTTGTTTTAGAATTATCCTGGTTAAACAACTTGGGTGATTATATCAAGCCATACGAAATTTCAGTTGCTAAAGAAAACCAAGATAAAGTCGATGAATTGTATAAGGATTTGAAGGAGAGACAAGCTAAAGAAGTCAAGGAAGAAGGTGATCAACCAATCTTGGGCCAAAGATTAATGTTGACTAACGGTACCGGCGCTTCTGTTCCTACTCCAAGTCTTGGTTTCCAAGCTACTGGTATGGGCTTTGGTAATGGCGGCTTTTAGATAATTTGACACGATGTATACTTGTGTTTCGTTTGCTTTTCACTTAAAATGTTTCTTTTCATAGTTATTTTTGTTTTCTATTTTTATTATTATTATTGTTACCCGTACTTTATTATTTTTAGTTTGAGTGCTTCTTTTTTATTATTATTATTTTGTTGTTTTTATAGCAATATGTTTTTACAACCTCCTTGTTTATCTTAAGTTTGAAGTTTTATATATATTTTATTCCAATAACATTAAATATTGATTTTCTGTATAGAAATTGATACGTATTTTTTGTAACGGTTGTATGAGGGTTATCTTGTAGAAAACTATATAAAGCAACAAACAAAATTAAATGAAAAGAAAAGGTATTTATTAGCACATATCAGTACAAGGGAACCAGTAGCAGTGGTAGCTAAGAGTTAGCAACCAATCATCCGCTATATTTCGTCAAGCACACGGCCTACTCTAAATGGAACTCACCATTTGAATCCTTAACAATATATTCAGTTTCAGTAACAATACAATCAATGTTTTTGTGCGGTGTAACATCGAATGACGGATTCCAAGTATCTATACCTTGTGGAGTCAACTTCACCTTGGTTAATTTCACAAGCTCATCTTCTATGACGTATTCACCTGTCTTGGTAATTTCACCGCCCATTATTTCGGTTAATTCATTTTTTGGTCTCTGTTCGATGGTAATGTCATCACCAGTTAATGTATTAAAATCAATGGTGGTTCTTGGTGCAGCACCGATGAATTTGACGGACGGGTATTGTGAAGCGACTAGAGAGATTTGGAAAGTGCCGATCTTGTTCGCCAAATCACCATTTTTCACAATTCTATCAGCACCAACGATCATGAATTTTACAGGTGCCATATCGGTAAAGCCTCTGTTTGGAATTTGTCGGTCCAATGAATCAACTAAAAATGTCACCATATTATCTGTAATCAGACTGAATGGGATTCTTTCATAGTCCAATTCAAAGGAAGTCAATCTTGCGCCTTGGTTATATGGCCTTGTTTCACAAGCGTAAACATGGGACATCTTGAATTTGGAAGTCTTGTTTGTTTGAGATTCTGTGTGTAACGCTCTGATGATACCAAGAGCGGTTCCGTAACCAGAAGTAGCTAATGACCCAGTATTACATATAGTTAAAACTGAGAAATCGCCTTCAAAGCCTTCCTTTTCAAGTTCATCGTATATGTATTTGAGACCATTGGCACCGATTGAATAATTGGATTGTAGGTCATCCTTATACAATTTGACACTGAAGTTCTTAATTGATTCAAAAAGGTTAGAAAGCCCAGTTGCTGCAGCGATTAATTTCTTGACTTCATTACAGCCGTTCAATAGATTGACGGCAGTTGGTCTAGATTCAATCAGAAGGTTGATTCTTTCTAATAGCTTTTTAGTGAACTTTGCGAAATCGTTCAAATCATAGCCATATGGGTTGATACCTTTGTTAATAACGTCGTTCAATTCCACAACAATGGAGAAACAACCAACTAGCATAATAGCTGGAGCACCTCTGGTATACATTCCCCTGATAGCGTCATATCCAGAAAATGAACGGTTACTTGTGAGCTTGTGAGATGGAGCCATACAAAAGATGTCCATAAATTGGGTTTGATATGGCACCAAAAGCTGGTTCAAGATTTCTAGCCTGCAAGTTTTTTGGTCAAATTTGATAGCTTCTAATGACATCCTTTGAAGTGATAGCGGTTTGAGGTTGTGGAGTGATTTGAGAGTGCTTAGATGATGGAAAGAAGGCAACATGTTTTAACTGCTTGATCGACAGAGGTGTTAGAAACCTGTCCAAAGCAACAGCAAGTCACGTGTGCAACTTTACAGTCGATTTTCCGACGCGTCGACCACAGAATTATTTTTCTTCTCTGGTCAGCTGACATAATCACGTGCCTGCCAGTGTCATTCCCAAGTTCCAAAGCTTCGACCGATCGATCTGCACGGGATAATTGAATCTTTTTGTTCTGTATATATGTACTATTTTGATTTTAATCATTTCAAATCATTCAAAACTTTTATACACTAGAAACTACACTTTGTTATTTCAAAATACGTATCGCATTCTCAATTAATAAGGGGTTATTACATCATAAACAATGGAACCAGTATCGGGATCCACCCCATCAGTCTCCACCTCATCATCCTCCTCATTTTCCACCTCAACGGCTGTCATTCCAGCATGCCCTTTCACTGATACATTGGCAATCCTTACGGTTTTCACCATACTACCTAGTTGGCTCAGTGTCTTGCTGATCATATTATACATTTCACTAGGCTCATCTAGAATTGTGGGATCAACGTTATCTCTATTTTTCAAACACAAATGGAATGGTTTGCATATACAAGACACCAGTATAGTTGCCTGCAATGGCGCTATAAATGATCCACTCAATAAATCATCAAATACCACCCTTGTCTCTGTGATGAGTTACCTTGCATTCGATTTTGTTATTGCTGTTGGGATGCTGTTTATCAGTCCCTGGTTGCTGGATTATACTCATTTATTGGCAAAGGCTTTCATTGCCTCCAACCTGGCATCTACAAAACAAAGATACATTTTGAATGCACTCCTCTCCGCACTCCTGATTCTATTTATTGAAAATGCTTCAATATTTGCAATCGAATACATAACCATAATGATCCAAGAATCTGGTGGATCCATATCATTAGACAGAATCCCGTCTGACTTGATATATTCGTCGTATCTGCGATATCCGAAGAAGCCGTTGAAACTCCTGTTATACCATTTATCGTCTACAAGGATTAACAGTACATCACGAATCGTTTTTGTTTTTGAACATCTAATTGAATTTATATACACAACATTTTCTATTTATACTATCATGCATAACTTAAACCCACTTTTTAAAAAAGTGGTCATATTTAGCAGCATATCGAAGTCTTTGGACAAATTTACTGCTGTCTCCATCCCTTCTCGTCTACATATTAACAACAACAACAATAATAATAATATTGGGGGTGCCCTAAATAAACCCACCTCGGGAATGAAAAATAGAACTGAATCCACCTCTCAAGCATCCGTCCCGACTTCCACTCAATATATCAGAACTATCACCATTTCCCCTGAAATTTCTAAATCCAAGTTACCATCAGTGCTTCTGGCTGATGAAACTCATACTCCTTCTTCTGATACTTTGCCTGAAGGTGAAGAAGACTCTAATGATTCTACCCCTGCATCTTTCCCAATGGATCATCAAATTCTCAATATGAATGATATTTCATCAACAACTTTAGTGGTTGCTCAAAACTTTGAAAATTACTGTCGGGTTGCTTTGTTCCCTTCGTTAAACTCTTCAAACGCATCTTCTACAGCACAAACTTTGTTCTCGCCAAGTACATCAGGATCATCCACAACATTAATGAATAGTAAACTGAACCCTTATTTGGAGAAAAAAATGAAATACATTGGAAGCAAAGCCCAACAACCAATTTGGGCCTTTGTATCTGCTGCTAAGACAATGTTTGGCAGTCAAGATCTATACTCGGGTGAATACTATCAAAACAACGCTTTAGTCACAACAGGTAGAAGAAACGATGACTTCACCAGGTCCTTCACAAATTCAGCACAATGCTTTATTTGGTACACCGGTGAGACTGCAGTTGCATTTGAACTACGTAATGTCAGTGTTCAACAGTTACTCGTTAGAGTCAATGGTATTGAATGGGATCAAACATATCCTCGTGGACTATATGGTAGAGAATTGGTCATTGTTAGTGGTTTGAGCCCATTATCACAGTATGATATTGATTTCATTAATGTTAATGATAAAAAGGAACAAGAGTTATTGGCCACGACAACTGTGAGCACCATTCACAAAAACATGATTTTAACTGAATCCAAGCCATCCACTCCATTGGCAACACTTCAAGATTCGGTGGTGACCACTAAAGCTACTATTGAACGTGAGAAATTGAAGCTGAAGAAGCTGAAAGCTGATTGGAGAAAGAAGTCATCAGCATTGAAGACAGAAATTGAAAACTTGAACAATAGATCTAATTTTACTGATGAAAGTAGAAACTATAAGAAAGTTGAATCTTTAAGACAGGCAGTTGCCAAAGCAGAATCCGAACTCACGGTCATTTCTTCTAAATCTGAAACTCTACGTTATAGTCAAGCTGAAGTTGATGAAAGATATTTTGATGAGAAAACTGCTTTTGAGTCCGAATTACGTACTTTACAAGCTTTTGAAAACCAGTATAACGACCGGATGGACGAACAACTGAAGATTACTAAAGGCTTAACCAACGATAAAAATTTGCTGCTTCAGAAGAAAGAAAAAATGTTGAATAAAAAGGCTAAAATTCTGAACGATGCCAATAAGTTCAGAGAAGAGATTGAAAATTTCAAAGTTGCCGAAATTAAGTTTAGACAGGATAAGCGGAAAAGTAGAGCTAATCAACGGATGGAAAGATTTTCTCAGTTATTGGTTGAAATAAGTAAGTTTGAGAAACAAATGAAGAGAGATTGGCAGAATTCAATTTAGTTGACTTTGTAGAGAATCATACTTCCTTTTTATATTAGTCGTTTTACGTCCATTTGATATGATATAATGAAAATATAATGTATACATTGTTAATGTAACAGAAGTAAAAAGAGGAGGGCTAATGTAGTGGCTCTTAGAGTAATATACAGGAGTTGATTTGGGTAATTAATGCTGAAAGAAAAGAAAATAGGGGGAAACGTATAGATAAGGCAAAGGAATCTTTAATTTTATCATAGTCGAACAGGGGAAAAGTCATAAAACAGAATCATCTAATCTATTACTTTTTATTACCAGAGTCTTGCAGAGGGCTTCCAATCGTATGGAATTGTCTATTAAAGTACAACAATCCACCAGTTTTGTCAGCTTCAGTATCATCATTCATTAAAATATCCTTCACTTTGCAAGTCCATATTTCGTGGTTATAAACTTGGAAAACTTTGAATTTCTCACAAATCAAAATACGTTCAGAATGTTTACTCAATATCGGTATATTCAAGTTAATGTTATCAATGAACAAATTATCATGCGTTGGATTCATTGATAACGGTGGATGATTCCCGTTGTCGTAAATGTCCCATTCTGATTTATCCAAACCTTCAAACGGTTTCGTGTATTCAACTGCCCCACTGGCGGATTTTTTCAATTTGATCCCTTTAGAGAACACCCTTGCGAGATTAACGGATTCTTCTGTTGGCTTCATAATGTGTAATGCCAGATATTTGTACTGGTGTAATTGTTCGGATGTTTTCGATGGCACTTGAAGGTTGAATTGGACTAATGGTTCAGGGCTGACTGTAAGTGAACATACCGAAGAGAGTGTCATTCCATGGAATTTTGATGGGTCAGCAACTCCATAGAATGGGGCAGTTAAAATCATCGCTAGATTAATGACGGCGTTGTTTGTTAGTAATTCTGTGTGTCTCTTCTAGTTAATAGAATTTTCCGAGCTGGTTAAGAAGCTTACCCTGTGATCCAAAAGAAGACATGGCCTCTCTGAAGGCATCTACTGGTGCTAAATGCTCGTTTGAAAAGTGGCGTATTCCTTGACAAGACGGGATTGTCCTTCTTGTTATCAGTCTTGGAAGAAACATCGTGTGTAGATACTGGTAGTTATTTCTGATTTTTAAGAGGCGATTGTGGTGTGAAGTAAACGATGGGAAATAACTGGCCTTTGTTGGAGAAATAAGTACCCCAATTTATTGACCCAACTTGTTAGTGCTTCCAGCAGAGTGAAGATCTGGGTATTTTCGAGATCGCAGACAGCAAAAAAAATTCAACTTCTATCTCCCCATTGATGGAATCTACAATGCTTGTTAAGTTTGAAAAGGACTTAAGAGAAGTATTAAGCATATTAATTTGTTTATGATAAGTTACAATTTAGGCCTTACATAAAAACTAATGAAGTTTGCCAAATCATTAATTAACAAAGTCACCCTGAAAAAGAGCCCCATACCCTTGTCATTTGATGTACCAGAGGTGAACCAATCTCCAGTTTTCCAAGTACCTTCGAAATGGATATCCAAAAGAAAGGAAATAGCTTCAGATCAAAGAATTCAATCGTATCCTGATTTAAACACCAACATATATGCATTGCAATTACTGGCACCATCAAGAATGACACATTTATGCCGCATAGTGACATCAAGAAATTTTTTAGTTCCCATGCACATTGTACCGAACACTATTGAACCAGAATTGAAGTATAAGAATTTACTTGTACCTAGACTTGGAAGGCATAAACTTGATCGTGAAACTGTTATTCACTATCCTTTGAGTCTTCGTATATTCAATGCCATAAATGAAGATGGCAAACCTGGAGAGGATCATCTCGAGTTGAAAAAGATTCATTTGCTTGGTATTGAAGACTCTTTGAAACCGGTAGGGTTTCTGAAGAAAACCACTGATGTTGTTTATAAAATTGAGCTTGAAAAGTTGACTAAATCATTTGAGGAAATGAAGAAAACTTCAGCTATTAAGGATACAAATGACAATCAGGATGAGTATTTAGCGTTGTCGTTTGATGAAAAATCCAATTTGGAGTTGTTTACTCATACTTATGAATCAGATTCACTTGTTTCTCTACTTAACGTTCCATTTGTTCTAAAAAAGGAGCCTAAACTGTACAATAGAGTGAAAGAATACTTTAATGGCAACCAGAAGGTGTTTGTTCCTTGTGACAAAGAGACTATTGGGTTTGTTGCAGAGTTGTACCGATTTGGTATTCTAGTGGGAAGTGAGTTGTCCTAAATAGGAAGGTGTCTGCCGAAACTCGAGGGCTGTTTTCGGCGAATTTCCCCTGCAGTTTTCCAAGGAGATCCTGATATCACTGTTGGCAATGTTTCATTTATTTATAGAGGTTTCTCCTATCCAGCCACTGAACCTGTTTCTTAAACTTCTCGCTTCCAGAAGTTGTCGAATTGCCTGCTTTGAAATGTACTTTCAACTGCTGCTGAAGAATCCGGTTCAAATCTATCATTCTTCGACGATAAAGCTGATTCCGACACTGCTGTTGAAGCTAATACTGTTGCCACAGAGAAACTTGACTTTGCTTCTGATACTTTCAGTTCATTAGTTGACAACACTTTTTTTAAAGGCATCCTGATTAAGTTTGACTTTTCTTTCGCCTATATATATCTAGATATTTTCTATGTCCTGTATATGTGCCAAAGTAAAGTACTGTATAGAAAGTCACCTCAATCTGCCATAATATACTGAATACAGGATACGTATCCCTCAATTCCTCGCATCTCGCTCCCCTATATAAGTAACCACACCTTGCACCTCTCATACTTCCAACTGAACCGTGTCTCTGCCATTTTGAGACTCCATCCGTTTTGGTTTGGATTCGAATCAAATAAACGGAGGGTGGCAAACAGTTGAGGAGATTGAAGACAACAGCTTGACGTTGATTTACACTTATATGCAGTTACTTCTGTTTGAATAAGCATTGCCCGGTAGCAGTTCAGCTATATAAAATATACACAATTCAAAATGGTAAGTACCGAAATCTCATTATAAACGTTAAATTCTTAAACCTCAATTGAATATAGAAAGAATTAATAATAATAATAATAATAATACTAACATTTAAATTTTCATTTAACTATATATGATAGGGTCAAGATACTTCTATGCCATCTGGCAACAAAAAGAAAGATCAAGATAAGAAAAAGGAAAAGCCAAAGTATGAACCACCTGTGCAGTCCAAGGCTTTCGGTAAGAAAAAGAGAAAGGGACCAGCTAATAGTGCTAAATTGCCATCCGTTTTACCGAATACCAGATGTAAGTTGAGATTATTGAAATTGGAAAGAATTAAAGATCATCTATTATTAGAAGAGGAATATGTTACAAATCAAGAACTATTACAACCTACAGAACAAAAACAAGCCGAAGAAAGAGAGAAAGTTGAAGAAATCAGAGGTAGTCCAATGTCAATAGGTACTCTTGAAGAGATTATTGACGATGATCATGCAATTGTTTCATCTTCGAGTGGCCCTGAGTATTACGTTTCTATCTTATCCTTTGTTGACAAAGAATTACTGGAACCTGGTTGTCAGGTTTTGTTACATCATAAAACTGTCTCTATTGTTGGTGTTTTACAAGATGATGCTGATCCAATGGTTAATGTTATGAAGATGGATAAGTCGCCAAATGAGTCCTATGCAGATATTGGTGGTTTAGAATCACAGATTCAAGAAATCAAAGAAGCTGTTGAACTACCATTGACACATCCAGAATTATACGAAGAAATGGGTATCAAGCCACCAAAGGGTGTTATATTGTACGGTGCACCAGGAACTGGTAAAACTTTGTTGGCTAAAGCTGTGGCAAACCAAACGAGTGCAAGTTTCTTAAGAGTGGTGGGTTCCGAATTGATTCAAAAATACTTGGGTGACGGTCCAAGATTGGTGAGACAATTATTCAAAGCTGCTTCTGAAAATGCACCATCTATTGTGTTCATTGATGAAATTGATGCAATTGGCACAAAGAGATACGAATCTACTTCAGGTGGTGAAAGAGAAGTGCAAAGAACAATGTTGGAATTATTGAATCAGTTGGATGGGTTTGATGATAGGGGAGATGTTAAAGTTATTATGGCCACCAATAAGATTGAAAGTTTGGATCCGGCTTTGATTAGACCTGGTAGAATTGACCGTAAGATTTTGTTTGAACAACCTGATGCCAACACTAAGAAGAAAATTCTAACTATTCATACATCAAAGATGAACATTGCCGCTGATGTAAACTTAGATGAGTTGGTTGGTACTAAAGATGATTTATCAGGTGCGGATATCAAAGCCATTTGTACCGAAGCTGGTTTGTTAGCGTTGAGGGAAAGAAGAATGCAAGTCATTGCTGATGATTTCAGACAAGCTAAGGAGAGAGTTTTAAAGAACAAAGTGGAGGAAAATTTGGAAGGTTTATATCTATAGTGTTACTGTTCTATGTTTCATTAAATTAGATAAATTAGATTATTCTTATTTCATCAGTGTACTTTTCAGTCGTTAAAACGTTGGCAGTTTGTCGATTACAATTGTAGTATATGCTTAAGAGTTAAATCTCACAGCAACTATTTACCTCAAAAGTACGTTTAAGGTACTCGTTCAGGTTTTCAAGCAATAAACCCAGGGAACTTGAAACCAAAAAATACACTACATAAAATTTAAGTTAAAGTATAATTTGTGAAGTAATACGCCAGTAATACTGTAATGATATGGTGGTGTCAACTCAGATCGAAACCGACGCAGGACTCAGCAACGTTGATTGCTAGAGGATAAGCATAGGCAAAAATAAACGGCGTCTTGGAGCTTTGAACTGTTTGGATATATTTAAACATGTAATGTTACCCAAGGAATATTGTAAAGTTTTTAATGGTTCAAAATAAATAAAGTATCAAGATTTAAGAAACAGGAGAACAGAGGGGGATCAAGCCCTTTTTAAATAATTTCTGACAATGTTTAAATGTATGAGATCTTGAGGTGGAACAATATACGAGATCAAGGAGAGAAATACACAAGTCCCGTTAATCAAGCAGATAGATGTCATCTTCTTACTTACTTTCTGCTTTTATTTACCAATGTTGAACCAAAAAAGCTGTGGATACTGATTCGTGAAGCAAAATTCATTTCCTGTTTCTTTGCACTACAGCTTGATTGCCGGTTACTACCGAAGTCATTCAAGCATATTAAGCAAGCATTTAAAATAGTCATGGTCCCATACAAAGTAAACCCTTTACTTTGAAAAAAAGCTTGATGTGAGACTTGATGTATAATGTAAGAAAAGAACACGGTCATACTACCAATTGGTACTACAAATACAGAATAAAAAGGGATGGACGTAGAGACGCGATGTATCATATCCAAACTACACAATCTACTATCATTCAAACAACTAAATTATTTTTGCACCACTACAACCGGTATTTATAACCAGAATAATGCTCTACTAAAGTTCTTGGTGGAAATGACAATGGAGAAAAGAGCAAATCCCTAACATGTTGGAATATGGGATCTGTTCCTTTAAATGCAAAAAAAAATGGGATAATCAAAGTGGCGTGTCTCACCAAAACCACGAAGTGCTTACCATCCACGAAATAATTTATATTTATAGACTCTACATATAGGTAAATAAATCTCCATAAATAAATAGGTGAAACTTCTATAGAACCATTAGCCTATTGATCTCTCTCTCTGTATTACATAGATATCTAACCAAACATCACTCAGGATAAACAAACAATTGATAAGATAATTTATTGGATTACAAAAAGTCAATTGAACGGAAAAAGAATTTCGAAAGATATACGTCTCACGTCATTCCCTTAGCAAACCCGTGATCCTATAAGATACTTTCGTTTCACAATACAATTGAAAGCAAAATCTCTATTTATTCATAATACATACTCATTCCACGTTAAGCATCGTGTAAAATAAAACATAGCTATATTTAAGAACGAAAAGAAAATGTCCAATGATCAATTACGTCCTTCAACTTCAAATCAAGACAATCACCGGAGCAACCGAACATCAACAGGGCCTAGGTTATCAACTTCGCCCAAAGATGTCATGCGATTCATAAGACGTCGGTCTCAAGATCTTTTACGTCTCACCCGCCAAGATGATAGTGATGAAATAACGGGTCCTTGTAAAAGACTTTCTTTCAATGTTGGTGTTTCTGAAGATAAAAACTCCAAATATAGACCAACCATGGAAGATGTTCATACATATGTTGCCAATTTTGCAGAAAGATTAGATTGGGGTTACTTTGCGGTTTTTGATGGACACGCAGGTAAGCAAACAGCAAGATGGTGTGGATCCCATTTGCATACTATCTTGGTTGACAGAATCATGGAAAATGACAATTTGGATCTAAGGGTGAATTTAAACAATACCTTTTTGGAAGTTGATGCACAACTAGAGGAGGATATTAAAGGACCTAGTGGGTGTACTGCTGCGGTTGCTGTTTTACGTTGGGAAGAGGAAATTGATGAGAAGGAAAATGAAGCTGAAAGCGAAGAAATTGAAACTGATAGATTGGACCCACAAACAACTCCATTTGACTTCATACCTACGAAGAAACACAGGAGAATGATTTATACAGCCAACGTTGGAGATTCAAGATTAGTTCTGTGCAGAAATGGTAAAGCAATCAGATTATCGTATGATCATAAATCTTCAGATAAATTAGAACAACAAAGAATCATTGATAGTGGAGGGATCATGCTGAAGAATAGGGTTAATGGTGTTCTTGCTGTGACTAGATCTTTGGGTGATGTTTACATGAAAAGTTTGGTTGTTGGATCTCCTTATACCACATCTACTGAGTTGAATGAAGAGGATGAATTTCTGATTATTGCTTGTGACGGTTTATGGGATGTTTGTACTGATCAAGAAGCTGTTGAACTTGTTAGAGATATTAGAGATCCTCATAAAGCAAGTGATGTGCTCATCAATCATGCAATGAAGAAAATGACAACTGATAATGTTTCTGCTATGGTTGTTAGATTTGATACAAGGGTCTTTGGTTACATGACCGTTTAATCCACACATTTATGACATCTTTAATGTTGAGTTTTTTGTTTTTTATGTTTTTTTTTGTTACGAGAAAATACGAAGTATTATGGGCTAGGTATATATACGCCATTATCATGATTAAATATTTTACTTCGTTTTTATAATATATTTATTGTCATTTTAGATAAAAGTGAGTTTCAGGTTTCTACGGTTGTATGCACATACCTTGATAAGGGATAATGCTCCTCTATTCAACTGTCTCACCGCCTACCATCTTGGGCATCTCCGACCTCCCGCGACGTATCGACGCGGCCATTGGATCATCCCTCCCGTCGCTCCTTCCACCCTTCCACCGCCCCGCTCTCGGAAGCGTGCGAGACGGTATCCGAGACACCTGGCGCGGTGACCAATTCTCGCCCGCTCATTGGCCAACCCCGGGAGAGAATTCCGTGATTTCCCCGAGCGTCTGCAGCTGACATAATATTTTTCCTTGCTTCATCTTCTCCAGACCCAAAGACGAAAAATTCCACGTCCTGAATGGTGGTTGGTTGGTTGCTTAGTTGGTTTCTCTCTCTTTGTTACCTCTCTTCCTCTCCCTCGGTCATATCCAATCGCATCCATCTCTTTATTTATTAAAACACCATCAACTATAAGGAACATCAGGACTATATCACGTATTCCGTTTAATTTAGCTCAATTTATTGATTTCCCCCTGTTACATACTGAAAAAATCACTTCAACAATGCTTTCATTAAGTAAATCATTGAGAACAGCAGCTTCTAAGAGACTGTTTTCAACTTCTGCTGTCAACAAACAAATCGTCACCCAATTCAACAACTTGAATGGTAAGACTGCTGCCTCTGCCATGTCCAAGGACTACCATATCATTGACCATGAATATGATTGTTTGGTCATTGGTGCTGGTGGTGCTGGTTTAAGAGCTGCTTTTGGTCTAGCCCAAGATGGTTACAAGACTGCTTGTATCTCCAAATTATTCCCAACCAGATCCCATACTGTTGCTGCTCAAGGTGGTATTAACGCTGCTTTAGGTAACATGCACGAAGATGAATGGAGATGGCACATGTATGATACAGTTAAAGGTTCCGATTGGTTAGGTGATCAAGATGCTATTCATTACATGACTAGAGAAGCTCCAGATTCCATTATTGAATTAGAACATTACGGTTTACCATTTTCAAGAACTAAGGAAGGTAGAATTTATCAAAGAGCTTTCGGGGGTCAATCGAAGGATTACGGTCACGGTGGTCAAGCTTACAGAACTTGTGCGGTTGCTGATAGAACTGGTCACGCTTTGTTACACACTTTGTACGGTCAGTCTTTGGCTTACGATACCCATTACTTCATTGAATTCTTTGCTATGGATCTATTGATGGATAACGGTGCCTGTGTTGGTGCCATTGCTTATAACCAAGAAGATGGTACTTTACATAGATTCAAGGCTCACAAGACTGTTATTGCCACTGGTGGTTACGGTAGAGCTTACTTCTCATGTACATCTGCTCACACTTGTACTGGTGATGGTAATGCTATGGTTTCAAGAGCTGGTCTACCATTAGAAGATTTAGAATTCGTTCAATTCCATCCATCGGGTATCTACGGTTCTGGTTGTTTGATTACTGAAGGTGCTAGAGGTGAAGGTGGGTTCCTTGTTAACTCTGAAGGTGAAAGATTCATGGAAAGATATGCTCCAACTGCTAAGGATTTAGCTTCAAGAGATGTTGTTTCAAGAGCTATTACCATGGAAATTAATGCCGGTAGAGGTGTTGGTCCTAAAAAAGATCACATGTTCTTACAATTATCACATTTGCCACAATCTGTGTTGAAGGAAAGACTACCAGGTATTTCTGAGACTGCTCACATTTTTGCTGGTGTTGATGTTACCAAAGAACCTATTCCAATTTTACCAACTGTTCACTACAATATGGGTGGTATTCCAACCAAATGGACTGGTGAAGTGCTTAATGTTAACGAAAAGGGTGAAGATGTTGTTGTCGAAGGCTTATTCGCTTGTGGTGAAGCTGCTTGTGCTTCCGTCCATGGTGCTAACAGATTGGGTGCCAACTCCTTGCTAGATTTAGTCGTCTTTGGTAGAGCTGTTTCTCATACCATTAGAGATCAATTGAAACCAAACACCCCTCACAGAGAATTACCAGATGATATTGGTTTCGAATCGATTGCCAATTTGGACAAATTAAGACAAGCCGACGGTGATATTACAACAGCAGACTTAAGATTAGAAATGCAACAATCTATGCAAAAGCACGTTGCTGTCTTCAGAGAACAAGCAACTTTAGATGAAGGTGTTGATCAAATCAAGAATATTGACGCTAAGTTTGCTAACATCAAGACTACCGATAGATCCATGATCTGGAACTCTGATTTAGTTGAAACTTTAGAATTACAGAACTTGCTAACTTGTGCTAGACAAACTGCTGAATCGGCTGCTGCTAGACCAGAATCCAGAGGTGCTCACGCCAGGGACGATTACCCAGACAGAAACGATGTTGACTGGAGAAAGCACACTTTATCGTGGCAAACAAATAGTGGTGATGATGTTAAACTTGGCTACAGAGCTGTTGTTGCTACCACATTGGATGAAAGCGAATGTAAACCAGTTCCACCTGCTAAGAGAGTGTATTAGATACCTTTCAAAAGAACCTGAACAAATGTATTTTGTTTTAGTGATTTCTTTGAAGCATTCCTTTTCTCTTATATGGTCCCTTATGCCCGTGTTTATTTATCTTATCATTTTTTAAATTCTTCATATCTACCCTATTCCTATTTACATATTTATAATTATCAATAATATTAAATTATTAACAATCTCTTATTTACCCATTTGCAAATGCAATCTGAAAGAGACAGGCAAACACTCAGATCAAAACACCGCCTGTTGAAATCAACCCCTTCAAAAACGGGAGAAAAAAAATTGTGAAAGATTGTTAAAGTTACAGGTCAACTAGACAGTGAAGTAATATATATATACCTGTACGGCATATTCTGATTTGAGTCAATGGATATTCCAAAGGTCAACTTGCATATTCAATAAGGATATATCATTTTCAATATCACATTATTCATGAACAACAACCTGCTCCTTCGCAGTAAAGTAAGCCCATAACACAAATATGTTCCAATTATCAACAATATCAGATCTACTTCGAATCCCACCACATTTATTCCATCTAACCACAGATGAAGCAGTCAAGAGCGAACTTAACATCAAATACGCAAACAAGGTGATTCATAAATTAGGATTGGTTATTGCCATATGGGATCTGCTTTCTCTCGACGACGGTTTATTGAAACCAGGTGATGGTGCAACGTACATCAACGTTACTTTCAGATGCATAGTTTTCAAACCTTTTGTCGGCGAAGTTTTAACAGGATGGATCGAGAAATGTTCCGAAGAAGGCATAAAGGTCAACATGGAATTTTTCAACGACATCTTCATTCCAAAATCATACATGTTTGAAAATTCAAGATATTCTCCTGATGATAACGCTTGGATTTGGGAAATGGATGAAGAAAATAGATTGTATTTGGATGTCAATGAAAAAATCAATTTCAGAGTGGAGGGTGAAGTCTTCACGGATGTTAAACCAAAGGGACCTGATAATTCTGCAAATGATATCCCTAATGGTCTTAATGGTACTAATGGAGATACGAACGGGGATTCAAATGGAGCCGTTAGTGAAGTGAAAACCCCTCCTTTCGCTTTAGTAGCAAGTTGTCAAACTGATGGTATGGGCTGTTGTAGCTGGTGGGAGTAGAGTAAATTACTTTTCGTCAATGTATTTATTCTGTGTATGATAGTTCCTTTAATAAATTATAAGGGTTATGGATGGTCTACATTTCTTACTTTACTAGATTCACAAATCAGAAAATTGTAACAAACCACACAAACATGAACATTACTGGATTGGAAATCAGTCATATATACTGCTATACAAAGGAGCTCAATATAGAAAAGAGACCATGGTAATAATAAAAGAAATGATAGTAATAATAATAAAGAGTATACAGAAGCTTTAATTATATTGCATATATCTACTTGTAGAACTGAACTTCATATTACCTTTAATAACCTTCTCCACAGCCTTCAAGAAATCTTTTTCAGTGGCAACCTTTCTTCTTGATCTAATAGCAAACATACCAGCTTCAGTACACACAGATCTCAATTCAGCACCTGTGGCATTTGGACATAATCTGGAAATTAGTTCCCACCGGATATCTCTTTCACAAGACATCGATTTAGAGTGAATTCTGAAAATATTAGCTCTCCCTTCTAAATCAGGTAACGAGAATTCAACCTTTCTATCAATTCTACCAGGTCTCAGCAATGCAGGGTCTAATGTGTTTGGTCTATTGGTGGCAAACATAACCTTAATGTTACCTCTTGGGTCGAAACCATCCAACTGTGTAATCAATTCCAACATAGTTCTTTGAACTTCGTTATCACCACCAGCACCATCGTCAAATCTGGCTCCTCCAATAGCATCAATTTCATCAAAGAATATAATACAGGCTTTCTTGGTTCTTGCCATTTCAAACAATTCTCTAACCATTCTAGCACCTTCACCAACATATTTTTGAACCAATTCAGAACCAATGACTCTAATAAAAGTAGCGTCCGTTCTATTAGCAACTGCTCTAGCACATAAAGTTTTACCAGTACCTGGAGGACCGTACAATAATATACCCTTTGGTGGATCAATACCTAATTTCACAAATCTTTCTGGGGATAGTAATGGTAATTCAACAACTTCTCTCAATTTTTCAATTTGTTCTTTACAACCACCAACATCACTATATGTAACATCTGGCTTTTCTTCAACAGTCATCATGGTAACACTTGGATCTATTCTTGGTGGTAATGGTAATTGGATTTCGTACTTGGTTCTATCAACACCAACTCTCATACCTTCTTCAATATCAGTTGGAGAGACTCTTTCGCCTAATCCCACCACAAACTTGGCAATTTGCTTGATATTGATAACATACTTTGACTTTTCATCTGGTTCTTCAGTTGCTCCTTCTTCTGCTGATTTGATGATCTTTGTACATCTAGCCACTTGTAATGGTTGTTCTTCGCCCATTCTCTTTCTATCGGCTGCAACATCCCACAAGTTCGGACTAGACAAACCAGTGTCACTTTCTTCAATTCCTATTTTATCTTTTATTCTTTCTTCAACTTCCTTTAAATCCTTTTCAATTGTTTTAATGGATTGATTATAAGGAGCAGCACCGTATGTCTTCAAAACTTGAATGTCACCTTCACTTAATGGTGCAACGTCGTCTTCTTTCTTATCCGAGTTTTCTTCATCGGTCGGTTTCTTATACTTTTCCCAGTCTTCTTTAGCCATTGTGGAAAGATAAATTATATGCGGTCCCTTATTTTAGTCAGGAGTGTATCTATCCAACTACTATCGATCGATGTTCCAGACAGGAGTGTTTCGAACAAACCAAAACTGAATGACCGATCATGATCAACCCTATAATTGTCTAGTCTTGTTTAACTACTGTCCTAACGATTTGCCATCGAAATGTTGGTTTGATAGTTGAAATGGTACAGACACGACATTCTGATTTGCACCTTTGCACCTCTTATTGCACTGCCCGATCAGAAAAAAGAGGTGAGAAAAGGGAGTGTGATATTTAACTCTATGAACCAAGCGTATAATTATTAACAATTTATGAAGGAGATAGTACATGAACTATAAACTGATAAACAACAGAAAAATGGGGGGGCAATAACAACAATCAAAATTGACAGGTGCAAATATATCTAAAATCGGTCGACTATAAGTGATATCCAGTTATTTGAGTTTAACCAAGAACCTTCAATAATAACTGGGCACCCTTGTTATCTTCATCCTGCTTGTTGATGAATTCGTCTAAATCACTTAAGTTCTTTAAGAACTTGACAGCGTCCTTGTTATCTGTATTGGCTTGACAAGAATCAACAGCCGACACCAAAACGAATGAACTTTGTTTGTTTTCAATCCACATCTTTAAAGCATCATCATTGTCGCCAAAGTCAAAAGTTTCCGACATGAACTTGCTTGCGAAATCGTAACCAACACCAATATCTGTTATTTCATTGATTTTCTTTTCTTTGTTGTTCCATTTACCACCTTGCATTAATGTCTTCAACAATCTTGAAGTGAATGGTTTAGCTATTAGATGTTCATCTCTTGTTAAGTTACCTTGAATAGATTCGACAATAGTTTTCAATAATTTAGGTCTTAACTCACTGACTTCTTCAGGGAATTCGTTATTCAATATTAATTCTTGAGCGAATTGACAACCCATGTTTTCAGCCAAGATAACGTATGGTGCGTCAATGACAGCTTGATAGAAAGCTGGTAAGTAATTTTTCAAAATTTCTTGTCTTCTTTGTTCTTGTGGCTTCTTTGAAGTTTCAGATGCTAATTCCATGTATTTCGCAATTTCCTTCAACACTTGTGGGGAAAAGAATGACTTATCTAAGCCGTTTAGTAAGTAGATAAATGGTCTTCTTGAGAATTTGTCTATGATTAATTTACCCATTTTCTCATTGAATTCAGCTGTGAATGTCTTGTTAACTAAAACTGTATCATCAACAGTCATGAAAATTACTTGTAAGACCATTTGACCATGTTCGTTAGTAACTAAGGCTTCGGCATGTGACTTCAAACCTTTCAATATACTTTTTCTTTCTTTGGCACTTGCTTTAGCTATTAAAGTACAAGCAACTTCGCAGCCTTCTGGGGTATGCACTAACTCGGCAACTTGATCTTGCAGTAATTCAATAAACTCTTTAACTTCATCACCATCAAAAATTTGAACGTATTCCCTCATAGCAGCATGTAAAATTTGGAAACCGGTAGAACCTTTTTCAACCGATGCTTTGATAGTTGTGAATAGATTGCTAGCGATTATTTTTCTCTTTTCTGATGATTCGGCACAGGTTTCTTTGATGTTTTTATCTTCACCCGCAGTTCTAAAAAAGGCATATTCAGCACCCCAAAATTCTTTGATCATTTGTTGCTTTTGTTTAGCCGATGCGTATAAAACGTATAAATCTTCAACAACGTAAGCACCTTCTCGGTGTCTCATTAGTTTTCTTAGCTTACCGTGTAATTCTGATAAGATTAATTCTCTGGAATCCTTTGAGCCATAATGCAATAATTTGACCAATAAATATTTACCGTATGAAGAGGTTGCTAGATTGAAAAAGTGGCCCTTTAATGCTAAAGTGATTGTTTCTCTTCTGTCCTTCGAACAATACTTGACTAAAGTTTGAACAATTCTGGAAGCATCGTGCTTCAAAACTAAATCACCAATAACGTCTTTGGCCAACTCCCAAGTTTCGTCACATAATTTGTCTCTGATAGCTTTTGGTAAAGGTGGATTCTTAACTCTTAATTTTTCCCACAATTTCTTGATATTTTGAACTTCTTCACCTGCCTTTCTTTTTAACTTTCTTTCGTTTAATAATTTCTTTTGTTCTTCGTGTTGTTCTCTGGAGGACTTTTTGTTTTCATCAATTTCTTTCTCTTCCACCTCTTCTTCTTGGTCTTCAGCATCATCAAGTTCGTCTTCCGATTGAGCTGGGTTGCCGATGTTATCTAACTCATCTTCGGATTCGGATGCGTTCGCAGAACCTTCTTCTTCTTCATCTGAGGAAACATCTTCTGATATGCTTTCATTTTCTGATGATTGTTCGGATTCAGATTCAGCTTCAGCTTCAGACTCGGATTCAGAATCTGGTTCTGGAACAACCTTCTTGGTTAACTTTGCCTTCTTTGCGGCTGGGACCTTTGAGGATGCAGTAGCTGCTCTCTTCGTACCAAATTGTTTGACAGCCATCTTGTGTAGGTCTATTAAATATTTTGAAGAGTATGTATTGTAGTGCAAGGTTAACTATCCTACTTAACAGATCAAGTATAAATAAAAACTCTCTATATAAATTTTTATAAAAGCTGAAAAATTAAAACTAAATAAAAAATATATTTTTCCACAAAAAATTTTCTCGCTTATGTCATCAGATCTGCTATCTAGCTCCGGGTATGCAAGTCGCGACATTGCAACAGTCATGGGTATTTTGAAACTTATTAACATTGATTCTTTCCTGCTATACGTGGATTATGTGGATTATCAATTACAGACCAAACTTTGAAGTAAATTCAACTGTTTGTGGGTTAGTGTATTGCTTCAACCTTGTCTCTCTAGGGGCTGCTGTTTGCGAAAAAGAAGTGCTATTCACTTTGAAGAGTCTATCATACTCCTCATTAGTTACACCTTTGAACCGTTGCAACTCAAAATGAATCTCAGCAGACAACTCTTTTAAAAGAGTTTCTGATGGGTAAAGTGTTTCTTCATATGTCAAATCTTGTAGCTTGTATCTGTTCCTTTCTATCACTTTCAATGCACATATAAACTCCGGATCGTGATATAAACAGTCTGTTTTCCCAAACGATGGATGTGATTTGTCTGTTTCTGGCAAATTGAGAACTTCTAGAAACTGCCTTCTAGGAAGGCATTTGTCTAAAGCTAAGAACTGAGTTGGTTTCGTTGGTAATCGGGTGAAGCTGTTTGTTGACGCTGATGTTTCTTTGGTATCTAACTCTGAGTCACTGTCTTCTATATTAAGCTTTATTTCATTCTCGTTGGTAGGTAAATTGGTTTCTGTTGTCATACTAGGATTATTAGAGTCGCAGATTACATTATCATTATCAGAGATTTCAAGTTCGATTTCATCCTTATTCGATTCAGCTATGTTATCTGACTTGATCTCTTTTTCAATCTCATCTGTATTTTTCTGTTCAGCCACTATTGGGGCTTCCTCATCAAAGTCTTCTAACCCTAGTTCAATTTCATCGGTATTAGACTTGGATTCGATATTAGTAGTATATTCTTCGGTGATATAAGTTATAACCTCATCATTAAGATCATCGTTGTTGATATCGTTATCTGTCAAGTTAGGAACCTTAGTCTTTTTAGAATGCGGCACTGTATCACTCGTTTGTCTTTTCTTTGCATTCCAAGGAACTGAGGCAGTAAATCTAACATGTAAATGGGCACTAAACCAATGAGCAGGTTTAAGATGATTGAGTAGTTCTCTATGAATAGGTGATCCCAATTCGCCCTTATTTATATCGGCTTTGAAAAATGGCTTCTTTGATAGTAATCTATGCAACGATCCGTACTTATAGATACCTTCTGGCCAATCATGAGAGACTACTATAGAGTCTGGTGTGTGTTTGAGTAATCGTAATTTAAAGTAATCTTCCTGTTTGTAATGGTATATAGATCTCAAAGCAGATCCTTGATATGGGAAACGTTCAGTATTCAATTTCATAAAGTTGTGTTCATTATAGATTCCAGACATTCCTGTGATCTTTAACCCGTTGTACCAGATAGATCCTGTTCTTCCAAGATAATAAATGTTTGGTGCCACAAAACCCCCATATTTCAATTCAGCCAAGTAATTCGAAGCCTCGTGATTTCCTCCAATGAATACAGTTAAAACGGGAGCTTTCTTAGAACCATTATAATACTGAGCAAAATCACCCATCTTTTTATACTTGGGTGGAACAGCTAGACAGTTTAAATCAGCAGCGTTTCTCAAACTCTGGAAGTCTCCACATATGATTAGAAGATGAACTGTTTTTGGTAGACTGCTATATATTGCGTTCAACTCGCCATGGCAGCACCCTTCAATTGCAATTTGTATCATTCAAAGTGAGCGTTGTGGTATATTCTAGCGGATATAGTCTGAGTTATGTTTTATATATATATGGGAATCTGCGGAGGACTATGAAAAAGTAATGTAAAGTGGTTAAGTAAACTCTCTGGGTAAATCTGGTTGATCATTTCATGGTTTCCAATCATCTTTCAAATCCACGGCTGTGCAACCTTAAATTGCCAGGGATTAAACCCAATTGAAACACTGCGTTGACCCCATTTTGTATCTACTGTATACAGCTAGGATGGTCTATCTATGTTTTCGATGTTAACGGTTTATAAGCCTCTTCTTTGATTAGTCCAGTAAAATTCAAGCAGATTGTTCCAATCATTTGTCTCAAATATCAGAACAAAGTACAGTTGTAGTATACACCAAGGCTATTTGTCGGATTCATCCATTTCTGTTATAAGCATACAAGGATTATGAAAAGAAAATATACAATTTATTATTAAAGAACTTCAAAGGTATACAATCAGCTATTTCTTCTTACTAAAGAATGTCATCAAACTAGCTTGTTTCTTGGAACCTCCCTTTCCAGTATCCTTCTTGTTGTGGATAACAGGCAGTTCGATTGTGTGCTTTTTGGTTTGTGGAACTGTATTGCTTCTCCTTGTCGTTGGCTTAGGAGGCGGTAGTGATTTATTACGAACAATCAAATAGCCTTCTTCGTCATAAACTGGCCCTGCATCTTCGTCTTGAGTCACAGCAGTACTATTAGTAGATGTGTCTATAGAGTCTTGTTTGATATCATCGGTAACAGTTTTCTTGGTGGTTTCTGGTGCTAGTTCTGGTGCTGGTGTTGGTTCTGTTTGTTGCTCTTTCAAATCACCTTCTTCTGCACCTTCGACGGGATCAGCATCAATAGACTCTTTATCTTCTAGAATAGCTTGAGTAGAGGGAGCTGACTCATCGAAATTATCATCGTCTTCAAACATTTTAGCCAGTTCTTGTTCACGTTTAAGTCTTTTGGCCTTTTCTTCTGTAGTTTCAATCTTAATCTTCTTTGAAGCAGGTTGCTGGACAAAATTCTCTAGCTCTTCTTCATCTGCATTATCTTCGGATTGAATGTGGTCCATAACAACAGTACTTTTAACATCTTTCTTGCGGGAAGTGTATTGTGGTCGTTTATTTGATTCCTTAGCTGTGGTAGGTTTCGGATCAGTGGTTGTTGAATTGAACATAGATTGAATAGGGTTGATTTTCTCTTGTTTAGGTTGAGATTTTCTTGAAACATATAACGATTTTGTGGGTTCTTCTTCTTTGGCAACTTTGGTAGGCTGTTTAATAGCCTCTGGTATCTCTGGTTTAGTCTCTAGTGGTGCGCTTGGTTTCGTTTCTGGTATTTGTGTAATGGGTTTAGAAGCTGGTTCTTCACTGTTTGGGCATTCAATAACTCCCCACTTGTTACAGTTTTCAGATGTGTATGGTTTGTTCACAGTTTGATTAATGGCCACAATATTTCCAAAAGATAATTGATCGTTGTAGTTTAAACTGTAAATAGCGCAAGAATGAATAGATTCAAACATTTGTTTACTAGATTCCAAATCGGTATCAAAGGTGATTTTTACAAGGTTTTGATTTTCTGATTTACCAGTAATAACAAATCTACTTGAAAGTTCGGATTTTTCTGGTTTGAATGCATCGTAGTAGTCTTGTAAAAGCTGTCTGGAGTTGTTGTTAGAAATGTCGAGTAATCTGGAAAGATATTTATAAGTCAATGGTTTTCTGTCATTAAAGAGCTGCTCTGAAATCAAGTCAAAATGCTTTTGAGTTTTCATGGTTATAACAGATAGATTTGTGGGCTTAATTATTATAGTTGTAGTATCAATCCATTGCATAAGTCGAGCTATCAAGAACCTAAAGTATATATACCTAGAAATACATAGTCATCAAACAAACACGCTCAGGAGTTTATTTGCTACACGCGTCGTTCAGCTAATGAGTCACGTGAGTTGTTTGTCGACGCGTCGTTTATCGACGATCTGTTGTTTGTCAGCATTTGTGCAACTTAAGGGAGAATTAAACATATAATTTGAGACTGAGATACAGCCACTGTAGGGTGTAACAAATGTATTAGCCTGTTCAGAAGATAGACAGACTTCTTTATTCTTTGATTCATTGTAAAGAAATACTAAGACCCAATAAATAACTTCCGATATCACAATGGTTGAGCTGGACTGGAACAGCATCCCAAAAGACCTCTGCCCTGTCTGCAAAACTGACAAGTACTTGTCACCATCTTTACAATTTAAAATCAATCCAGAATGCTATCACAAGATCTGTGATTCCTGTGTGGATAGAATCTTCTCATTGGGTCCATCCCCCTGCCCATACCCCAACTGTGGCAAGATATTAAGAAAAAATAAGTTCAAAACCCAAATATTCGATGATTTGGAAGTGGAAAGAGAATGTGATATACGGAAAAAAGTGATGAGTGTGTACAATAAGAAGGAGACTGATTTCAAGACTACCGAAGAGCACAACAAATATCTTGAAGAAATTGAAGAGTTTGTTTATAAATTACTACATAAGATTGATATTGAAGAAACCGAAGAAAAGTTGAAGGAATACTCCATTGAAAACAAACAATCGATTCAATTGAACAACTCAAGAAAAGATCAGGAATATGAAAAGTTCATCAAGATGCAAAACTTGGAAAAGAGATATAAACAAGAGAGAAATAAGATTAATAAAGAAATCATTAAAGAAGAACAAAATCTGAAGAATCTTGAAAAGATGGAAATCATCAATCAGTTACAAAATGCAGCGGAGGATAAAGATGCTGATAAAATTATTTCCAATATCAGAGAATCAATGCTTCTCAAGACTAATAAACATAGAAAGCAATTAGAGGAGTTAGAAGTCAAATATCAATCACAAAAGCAAATACTTTTCAGGCTGGGTACTTTGCAAGACAAAGAAGAACCAGAAGAAATTCAAATTCCATTCACACCGTTCAATGGTGATAGAATGTATGATCTGCCGTTCAAATTCAATAGTTCAAGCTACAAAGATCCTTATTTACTCAAACTGGTGGATGACATTCAATATAGGGCTGGTGGCTATAAACTGGAGACTTACTTTGAAAGATCTTTGAATGATGCCTTCACTGGTTTGGATTGTATCGTGGAGGAAGAGAAGTCTTATTGAGCGGTATGCTAGTTCATTGTGTCTTTCGGACCTCTTTTGTTCTAATATTCCCTTCCATAGCAGATTTTATATCTTTTATTACGCCAACTTATTTTCCTTATAAATACTCTAATGTACAATATTTTCATGTCTTAATTAATCAGAGTATCTGATAGAAGCTTCCTGTGTTATCTTCTTCTGTCTTCGGCGCAATCTATCAAATTCACTTTGTGAAACAAAAGACAACGACGGTCAAAGCTTAACATGAATAACCCATCAACCCTTATAGCTTTGTAATAGTAACATATACATAAGGTATTGTTAAAACCACCGGGAAAGCAAAACTTATAACTCTAGAGCAGGCCAAGGATAACAGGGAATAAACTAAGGTTATGGGGGAAGTTTTGTTCAATGTACTGTTTTATTGGTTACTAACTTAATGCTTCGTCTTACACGTTTAGTCAAGAACCGCCGTAAACTTTCTTTCTTGTAACCTAATGAACCAACTCCAGCTCATTAATAGGTTTACCTTTCATTTTCTCTGAAACTCAAATGGGATAGATATCCCAACACAGGGTAATTGGCTCCGTTTTGAAGTATATTCAGCATATAAAACCAGATGATTTTTTGACAACAACAAGCCTGGCTAGCTCAATCGGTAGAGCGTGTGACTCTTAATCACAAGGCTGCGGGTTCAAGCCCCGCGTTGGGCTGATAATTAGGTGTTCCTAATTTTTTCTATTTTCTGTTTTACACTTTTGCGTTCAAATTGTTTTTTTAGGATTTTGGTATCGCATGTAACCGTTGAGAATTGAAGAGTAGAAGAGAAAAAAAAGTTCAACTAAAAATTTCGAAAATTTCAGCCAGCGGAAGTTGGCAGCGCCCAACGCGTGGTGTCGGGGTTGGATGCCATATGCGGATGTGTCCTTTAAAAGAACCCCGGATTTTTGAGAGCTATGCGCAGGCCACTGCGATTAAGTCAACTTGATGTATCATCAGATGAGGTGTTTAAATACATCCATGTTTCCACGTTTCATACCGTTCTTATTTATGTACTTTCACAATCGTCTTCTTTAATCGATTATTACCTAATTAAGCGTCTTAAATCAAAGAAAAATGTCTCCAACTCCTGAATTTAACCTATCTTCCGTTAAGGCTGTTCAATACGAACAAGAATATGCTGCTCACAACTATCACCCATTGCCAGTGGTGTTTGCCAGTGCTAAAGGTGCTAAAGTCTATGACCCTGAAGGAAATGAATACCTCGACTTCTTATCAGCTTACTCTGCTGTCAACCAAGGTCACTGTCATCCAAGAATTGTCAACGCTTTAATTGAGCAAGCGCAAAAATTGACCTTGTCTTCAAGAGCTTTCTCCTCTGATATCTTTGGTACCTATGCCAAGTATATTACAGAATACTTTGGTTACGAATGTGTCTTACCAATGAACACGGGTATGGAAGCTGTTGAAAGTGCTTTGAAAATTGCAAGAAGATGGGGTGTTATGAAAAAAGGTATTGCCCCAAATGAGGCCATTATATTGAGTTGTGAAAACAACTTCCATGGTAGATCTCTAGCCATCGTGTCAATGTCCACTGATCCAGAGGCTAGAACTAACTTTGGTCCATTCTTGGAAAAGATTGGTCCTGTAATCCCAGGTACTGATGGTCAACTATTAAGATACGGTAACATTGAAGACGTTGAATTGGCTTTCAAGAACGCCGGTGATAAGATTGCTGCGATCTTAATTGAGCCAATTCAAGGTGAGGCCGGTATTGTTGTTCCTCCAGCTGGTTACTTCCAAAGAGTTAGAGAATTATGTAACCAATATAACGTTTTATTAATTGCTGATGAAATTCAAACAGGTATTGCTAGAACCGGTAAGTTACTATGTTGGGAGCACTATCTGTCTAGAGAAGACAAGCCAGATATGGTTTTATTAGGTAAAGCTATCTCAGGTGGTATTTTACCAGTCTCTGCCGTCTTATCATCCAAAGAAATCATGCACACTTTAGAACCAGGTTCCCATGGTTCTACTTACGGCGGTAACCCACTAGCTTGTAGAGTTGCCATTGAAGCTTTAGAAGTTGTCAAGGATGAAAACCTAGTTGAAAGAGCGGAAGAATTGGGTGCTTTCCTACAAACTGAATTGAAAAAGTTGATGAAGGAATCTAACGGTATTATCAACGAAGTTAGAGGTAAAGGTTTGTTATGTGCAGTTGTCATTGATGATAGTAAGACTAATGGTAAGACTGCTTGGGATTTATGCTTGTTGATGAAGAACTACGGTGTCTTGGCTAAGCCAACCCACGAACACATCATTAGATTGGCTCCACCTTTAGTTATATCAAAGGAAGATTTATTGAAGGGAGTTGATAGTATTAGAAAGGCTTTAATTGACTTGCCAAATGTTGAAAAAGCCGAACATTAATTATTTACCCAGTTGTTTCAAAATAGGTTGGCTGTTTAATTTACAAAAAAGTAATAAAAAGTTTGAGATTTTGTTTTGTTTATAAAACTTTTGTTTGTTGTAGTCTTCAACTCTTTAATTCTCAAATCATTATAAACCATTAATCACTAAATGTCTGTAGAAAGTAAGTTAGACTGAAGGAATAGTTACAGTTTATCGGTAAATTCAACATCGTGTAACTCATATGCCAGTAATTGGATTTTATCATTTCACTTGGTTTGTCTTCCTCTCAACACCGTATGCAACTCCTTGTTCGTAGCAAGAGAATAGAGCTTATATCACAATCGAAAAAATCTTAGATCTGCTCTCAGTTATCGTGAATTATGCACTGCAAGACTAGCAGTTAATAGCTGAGAGATGATATTGAATTTCTGACGCTCTTGAGCGTATTCTAGATGCCAGATATCGCCAAACCGTTAAATAACAAAAGTCAATAATACTAAAATAATAGATTGTCGATAGTCATTAACGAGACAGATTATAGTCCTCGTGTCTAAAGGGAAAATAATTTTATAACATTTTCAGTAAAGGTTTAAGCAGTTATGGCCCATCGTGTATAAAAAGTAGTAATCAAATATCTACACTTTTTCTTTCAAGTTGCATATAAGTCTAAAAATACGACAGATTTCGTATATTACCAATAGCATACGCCTACTTTTTTGGAGGTTGGTCTTTCAAAACTTTTAATAAAAACTCTAGTCCACGCTTAGCAAACAATTGCATGTTCTCTGAACGGCCCTCAGAACCTGTACTAACGACGCATGACCTATCACCACCTGGACCAGATATTCCCAAATAAACCATACCTAATTTAGATTCATCATTGTTGGTAATACTTTCGTTGTCTAGCCCAACATTAGTAGAAGGACCAGCAAACCCAGATTCAGATAAAACATAGGTCGAACCAAACTCGATTCTTAAATTTCTAGCAAGTTTTAAAACAACGGATTCACTCGGTCCAATGTATTCACGAATTTGATCTCTATCCCAACCACTCAATTTCAAACG
Source organism: Ogataea degrootiae (assembly GCA_019232045.1). Lineage (NCBI taxonomy): Eukaryota > Fungi > Ascomycota > Pichiomycetes > Pichiales > Pichiaceae > Ogataea > Ogataea degrootiae. Next base: position 35,072 of record JAHDIT010000107.1, read on the forward strand.
TGACTTCAAACTGTACGTTAAACGTCCACCATCAAAGAATTTGGACGCACCTGGTAAGGAGATCAAGTATGCACTTAAGAGCCCACCACATGAACCTTCACTAACGGAGACTGTTTGATTTCTGGAAAGTAGTATCTTCGCTATTTCTTCAACTAACTCCTGTACATCTTTTGGAGGGAAATCCATCTTTTTGTAAGTAACTAATCTATAATTATATGTTTTTCGGGTGTCTTGTTTCTTTAGATTATGGTACACTACTTGAATCAATTAGTTAAATGATGAAAAGATCAGTTTATCCTTCAAGCCAAATTCTGGAGATTGGAGAGTTACCCAACGGCTCATTTCTGTTTCTCCTTGGCTTTGGCTCGGTCTGTAGTGCAATGCTTCGTAACCATTTTGCTATTATAGAGGAAGTAGGCAATTACGTAATCTTCTTCCTTGATATGACTGTTGAAGTTGATTAAGGATTTGCCACTGTTACTTTCCACAACCACACTTTTCAAGCTGTCTGGCAATCAAATGGGACAGTTCCGTAATTCATTGGAACTAGAACTAACTTATCAATTAAAATAACATTATATAGGAGAAACAATAAAAGATATATACTATACACATAACTTGAAAATGCCCTTAACCACTCCACTGAAATTTAAAGCTGGTAAAGTTAGTTACAACGAAGAAGACAATATCTACACTCCAAATCCAATAAAGGGGGAGATTGTTATAAAGCAAAGCGAAGAAGGTGAAGGATTTTACTCCTTCAGTTGGAATCCAAGGGAAACCACCGCTGGTGGTGTCGAATCTGAAGAGTTATTAGTCATTGCTGGTGACGTGACGTGGAAGAAAGTCAACTCTTGTAAGACTGGTAGAGTTTATATGCTAACATTTTTGAGTTCTGGTGCCAAGAACCTGTTTTGGATGCAAAGCATAAATGATGATGAATACAACTTGGATAAAGAAACTGAAAAGGATAAGGAGATATTCAAGAAAATCAATGAACTATTCCAAGAATTCCCTGACGATGAATAGCTGGTTATCTTCTCTTATAATTAACGCAATTTATTTTAAGGGGACCATACTGTATATTAGGATGTTTGAGTTGCATTTAGCTTTGGGATGATTTGGTACCCTGTGTGACTGATGGAATTTGTTTCATTCTGATTGTTCTTTCACTTCGCATGATAGCTTTTCTATATAACTTAGTTACCCAATGAATATACGCATTTACTGATTGCAATAAAATGTTTTTGATTGCTATCTACTGTAATAACTCCTTGTAACTATTCTAGCTGTAATGGTCATGCTAGACGTGAGAAGTGTAGTTATGAGTTTTTAGACTGCCTCTGTGCGACGGACGTGCTGTTGTTCTCTTTTCTCAGTCCACCCAAACTGTTTGCAGGCAGGTTTCGAGTACAATATAACTACGACTGTTTGTTTGTGATATTTGGTTTAATGTAATTGCGATACTGTATATAATATTTCTAGAATGGGGAGGTAGAAACGAAATTATCTTTGTTTTTAGATGCTGAAGCATTTTCTCAAATCTTTAAGAAGATCCAATATCAGAAAAAGTGGTCAACCATACTGTAAGAACAACAAGTATGAGAAGCTATTTTTTTGTAAACTAAACTTGATTAGCATATGGAACATTTCCTTTCATTACTGGCCAATTTCTTTACAAGGGATCTGGAAGCCTAAAATCCCCAAAATCCCTGTTTAAACAGCAATCGGATCGACCCACATCGATTCTATTACAAAATTCCTTACACAGCCTGGAGAAATTGCGCTATGTTTCAGGATGTCTTTGTTTTCATTTGACTGATTTAGTTCAAACTTATACTTTTGGAAAGGTTAAGTGAATACGTTTCATGTAATAGAAAACACTGTTCTCTCAAATATCTGTTACGGAGTTCTGTCAATACACTCATATACGTAACCTGGATTACCAGCGAAATCAATTCATTAGCGCTTCATAACCTTTGACTTTCATTCAAACCCAATTCACAATTATTGATTACAAAGGGCCTTTACCTTCATTTATTTGTACAAGTCTCCGATCTATATCATATAAAAAGTAACATATCAAAGACTGAAATGCCAGAAGCACCGGGATCAGGTCACAGACGGATCAATCCAAGAAGATCGACCCCTGGAAATCTAACCTACTACAGAGATAATGATTTTGCAAACGCCAATGAACCAGTTTCCGGAAATACTGACCAATCATCGGCACCATCTACACCTTCAAGACAACAGCACGAATTAATTTTTAATAACCAAACTTCTGCACTTCCTTCATCTTCTACGGATCATTCAGAAAAGGATTCAAATCCAAATCCAAACTCACTTTTTGATTCCGATGTAGTTGCTTGCCCTTACGGTTGCTGTAAGAATGAAAGCACTTCCGAATACATTTTCAAAAGAGGATTTCTTGAAGGTGCTTACTCAGATGTTACAATAAAAGTATTTGGATCTTCTTACAAGTTGCATAGGTTGTTTTTAGATAAAAGTGATTACTTCAAGTTCCTGTTCAAATGGTCTAAAAATGAAGCTCCAAACTATGCCGACGAGGGCAATGATATCAGTACTGAAGACCGTTATGATGATGAGAATCCTGAAGATTACGAATACCTGGGTAAATCAGAAGACAAATCTGCTAGAAACTCCACTTACGAGAAACACATTAAAAATGAGCCTAAAAATGTATTTGAATTGGAATTTGATGACTCTCGTATAATCCAATCTAGTTTTGAACTTGCTATCGCAAGACTATACGGTGCCATCAATATCAAAGAAGAAAACAAGATTCCTTACAACATGATTGCTGTTGGACAGTACCTTGCACTGGGAAGTGTAGTTTGTACAGCTACGGATTACATTGTTAAGAATATGACCATGGATAACCTTTCCGAGAACATGAAGTTTGCCGCGTCGAACAATTATGGATCAGCTAGTGAAAGGATAATTCAAAATGGAAAAGGGATACTTTGCTCAGATGGTTGGGAAGTTGGTGTTCATAAATGGGATGATATACCTGTTAGTATTATAGCTGAGGTCATTGGCGAAAATTATTTCTTTGTTCCAACAGAATGGGATAGATGTCTTTTCATTATAAAGCTCATTGAGAGAAGACTTGAATCATCGATAGAAGAGGATGAAATGACTTGTGAAGATCAAGTGAAAGTTTTGAAGCAAGTCTTGAATGAAAAAATCCACTATTGCCACCTTTCACCAGAACAATTACAAGAACTAGAAAATTATATCGATATTAATGGTACCCCCTACATTGATCCTCAGGTTTTACATAAGGCACTATGGCAAGCTGTTCAATTGAATAGATTAGTAGTGAATTCCGGATCCACTCTTAACTTGGCAAATGTTATCACCGCCCCTAGACCACCAACAAATGATTCTAAGTGGTTCCAAGTTCCAATTAAAGATGTGACACTTACAGGACTACCAACAGAGGTTGATAAATTAATGCTGGAAACTCTCAGCTCGACTGCACAAGCTGTTAGCTTAGAAAATGGGAAATCAACTCAGGATGAAGCACCTAGCAAGTCTGAAAGAACATACAGTTGGACCAAATTTCCCCCATTTAGATTTTCAATTTCTTTTGCCAATGTATCTGATCTTTCAACAGAAAAAAGAGTATACGGTAAGACATTTTGGTATGCCGGTTCATACTGGAATTTGTATCTTCAAAAGAATCATATTCACTCAAAAAATACTTTCCAAATAGGTGTCTATTTACATCGTGCCAACAACTCCTCCAATCCTTCGTCAAAGCATGGCTCGACGAACCCTGACTTGTACGCTAATAATTTGAACTATCAGAGTTTACCAAAGAAATACAGCCAAACTTCAACCTTAACAGTCAGCAAAGAAATATCACAAGGCAACAATTTACAGGAGGCAGAAGAGAAGGCTAATATTCAAGAAGATGCTAGCTTTTTAGGATTGAATGAGCTTTCCTTGAACGATGGTAATGATGGTAGACCTCTGTCTGGGTTGGGCCTTGGATCACCTATCTCAAGAAATACAGCTACTATGACCAATACCACCGAAGACAAATCTCTATTGACTTATGAAGACCAAAGGAATGCGATTAGAGTATATTTCATCATTTTCACACCATCTAGACGAGAAAAACCAACCATCACATCTTTCTTGTCTATTCCAAATGATTTTCACAAGTCTCAAAGCTGGGGTTGGAAGAGTAACAGTATGTGCATTTTTAATGATGACGGAACTTTCCCTGCTGGGCATGACCCACATTTGAAATTTATGATTGTTTTAGGTAATGTCTAATGAATGCCACTCGATTTTGTTCTTAGCTTAATAAATTATGTCCAACGTTTATATTTTATGTACGCACTATATATACAAATAAACGGTTATGAAAAATTATAATGTTTATTTAGATTCTTCCCATTCAACAATCCATGAAAGTTTTGAGCCAGGCATGAATGGCGCAATAGCGATTTCACCTTGCGTCAACACATCAGGGATAACTTGATCTCTCTTAAGAATGAAACACTTATCTTTACACTTTAACTTTTTTTCAGTGATTCCATAGAAAGAGTTACCAAACGTAGAAACAAAGTTTTTCAATTTGTCTAACTTACCGTACTGATCGAAAATTTCAGCTAAATAAGAAATGGCATAAGGTTGCGTGTAAACACCAGCGCAAACACCAACATGCGTTGACTTCTTGTGCAATTCATGAGGAGCAGAGTCAGAACCAAAGATAAAGTACGGCTTTCCAGAAAGTGCAGCGCCGATTAAAGCTCTCTTATCTTCCGGTAATTTAGCAACTGGCTTACAGAAGTTGATCGGGTTACCGGCCCAATCGTCAATAGTCAAGTATAGATGGTGGGCTGTGATGGAAGCAACGACTTTAGGCTTTTCGCCTGGTTTTAAGTTAGCATTAACCTTGTCAATGGCTTCAATTGCTGCTTTAGTGGTACAATGTTCAAGAACAATTTTCAAATTTGGGAAATCATTATGTAGTTTGAATAAAGCAGGTAAGAATTTCGGCTCCGCGTTCAAGACATGGATATCTTCTGAATCATCACTAGATTCACCATGTTTATGTGAAACGGACGGTTTTTCACCGTGCAAGTTTAAAACCAAGTTATTCTTTTCCATAACTTCAAAAATTGGATAAAACTGAGAAAAATCGTTTGGGTCAACACCAGCTGTGGAGTTCGTGGTAACACCTGCTGGATAACACTTGATACCTTGAATAGCACCTAATTTGGCAGCCTCTTCGACTAATTCTGGGGTAAGTTCTTTACTCAAATAAAACGTCATCAAAAATGTAGTCTTTGGCGATAATTTTTCTAGCTCAGTTTTATATTGGACAACTCTCTGAATATCGGTAATTGGGGGCACTAGGTTAGGCATGATATATGCGATAGAAACACCACCTGGGGTCACTGTCTTGGTGACAACGTTCATCATCTCACCTTGTCTTAAATGGACGTGGTAATCTGCTGTGTAGCCTAGTTCGATTCTTTCACTCATGTGTATCGTTTTTCTATGGAGCCCTGTCTCTGAATGCTATTATCTATTGACAAAAAGCCTGTAAGAGGTGGTTTCGTTTCAATTTGAAATATCCAAAGATCCCCAGAGAAAGTAGTTGTAACTCCATGACAGAGGTATAATCAACACCAAAATTTTTTGGTCAACCGATATCGACGCAGATGTAACAAACGACCTAAATCGACGCAAGACCTCTGAAATAAAAATTTTCCTGTTTTGCACAGCCGCGAACTCAACTAATCAGATCATAATTTTTATAACTGCAAGAGTTTCTACCTTTACCATCAACACTATTGTCTTTGCCTTGTGAAAAGATACTGGCATATATACCACAGCCAATATGATATCTGACACACTGGTTGCTCCAGCACTTTCTACAACTCAAGATGAAATTGCCTTTGAATTTTCGAAGGTGGAGACGGTCGAAAATCGCGGGAAAAGATCGCATCTTGGACCTGACCTCACTATGGAGAGTAACTCCGATATATCAGCAGCAGACTTAAGGGATAGTATCATTGAATACTACAGCCTTGATCACCTTACCAAGTTTTTAGCTTCAAAAGATTTGCATGGCCATTTAAGATTCAAGAAAATCACGCTTCAGTTCCCTGATAACTTGGTTTGCGATTCTGCGATTATCGTGCAAGTGCTTCAAGATAACCTCAAGAGACTTAACGAAACGGAGCATGTACATAGCGGACAAGCAGAACATACTGACAATGACGAAGAAATTGATTTCACACGCTTATCTTCATGTAAAACCAAGCCGATCGATATAGAATTAGTGAAACCATGTACTGGTAAATGTGGTGCCGAATGCAAAAATGGAACCAGCAAGAAGCAAAATAACGATCAACAAGTTTGGATTTTAGCAGATACATCATATTCACCATGCTGTATAGATGAAGTGGCTGCCGAACATGTCTCTGCAGATACTGTTGTTCATTTTGGTGATGCCTGTTTGAGCCCTATAGAGAAACTCCCAGCGGTGTATGTCTTCGGAAGACCTTACTTAGATCAAGAAGCTTTTATAACCAAGTTTAAAGAAACCTACTCAGATTTAGAAGCCAAAATCATGTTGATGGCGGATACACCATATAGTTATCAACTATACGATATATACACAAAGCTAAAAGATGAGTATAACAAATTGGCCTACGCTGATATCGATTTTGAAATATGTGGACCAAATGCTACAATAATAGATAGATACCCACAGAGATATCGAGGGAAAACGATAAAAGTCGCATCTCGTATTATTTGTGGTCTTCCTGAAGATGAGTTGGAGTATATCGAAGAAGATTCATATGATGCATTGACTCAAGAATATTCTTTATTCCACATCAACAAACCAGCTGACCCTAGACTACTACTACTATCTACCAAGTTTGGCGACATCACAACATTCGACTCCTTTGACAATGGAATATCACAGGGTCCATTCCCATCATTAATGAGACGTTACAGGTTTATGCATATGGCTAGAAATGCAGGCACTGTTGGTATATTAGTCAACACTCTTTCACTTTCCAATACCAAAAAGTTGTTGAATAAAGTGATGAAATGGGTCAGAAATGCCGGAAAGAAGCATTACATGTTCGTTGTGGGGAAGCCCAACGTTGCCAAGTTGGCAAATTTTGAGAATATTGAAATTTGGTGTGTTTTAGGATGTGGACAGTCAGGAATAATAATTGATTCCTTCGGTGACTATTATAAACCTATTATTACCCCATATGAATTGCAAATGGCCTTAAATTTTGAAATTACTTGGACAGGTAAGTGGGTTACCGATTTCCAAGAAGTCATGCAACAAGAGGGATACGAGTCTGAAGAAGAATACGAGAAGAACGAAGAACAAAGCACGAACAACACATCCTCAACTGATAATACCAGCGATGCAAATGAAGAAGACAAAGATGATGAATATGCTCCTACATTCAACCCTGTTACTGGTAAACTAGTAGCTTCTCAACCTTTGAGACAGTTGAAACATCTTGAAATTGAAATGAGCGCTATGAAGTCGTTAGCCGACTCTCTGAAGTCTGGTGAAAGCGCCACTGAGGGCAGCAACGAGGCCGAAAATCAATTAGTAAAGAAGTTTTCTACTGCCCTATCAATAAAGAACACAGTGAGTACCTCTGCTGACTACCTACAAACCAGACAATGGACCGGGTTAGGAAGTGACTATAACCAGCAAGAACTGGACGCTGAAGAGAACGGCGTGGACTTTGACGAGGGTGCCGAGATAGAAGAAGGTATTGACGGTGTTGCCAGGGGATATGTTACCGACAGAGACCTCAGTTCCATGTAAATAATATATTTTATGTCAACTAAGTACAGTTATAAACATATTCAACTATTTAATTCAAAGATTCTATACATGAACAGCTACAGATAAGGATAGAAGTATCAAAGAAACACTCAACGTACCCAAAATCGTAGCGGCTGGAAAATAGGGCCGAGAATCGTCGCGATGGTAACTATAAAGCCGGCGCAGAAGCGTTTCCTCTGAGAAATTTGAACTTTGCCATGTAGAAAAGCAAATATCAACTTTTAAAGGTTGTATGAAAGGATATCTTGCTTGCGATCTCCAAGTTTATCTATATTCTGAAAGCAATATAGTCACAAATAATTCAAATATGGGTAACATTCCTTCTAACTTACTAGATGACCTTTCGGAGGGTACTAACTGTAAGTATATCCATACGTGTGCATTGCATTTTTCATGAAACTGCAAGACATGATCCAGTCACCTGTTTCACTGAAGACCACTAATACTAACCCGTTTCTGCTTCAAATACCTTTCATGGTTTGATACTACCTTATGATAAAGTTGGTTCTGATGAAATAGACAGATTGGCGAAAAGATTTATGAAGTTAGATGCTGATAACTCTGGTGCTATAGACAAAGATGAGTTTCTCAACATCCCCGGGATAGGCCAGAATCCACTGGCTAAAAGAGTGATTGATATATTCGATACGAATAGAGGTGGTGATATTGATTTCAAAGAATTTGTTACAGGGTTATCTATTTTCTCAGCAAGTGGGTCTGTGGACGACAAGTTGAGGTTTTTGTTCAAAGTGTACGATATTGACAACGATGGTTACATTTCAAACGGTGAGTTATTCTTAGTTTTGAGAATGATGGTTGCCAACTCGTTGACTGATGTGCAGTTACAACAGCTTGTTGACAGAACTATTATGGAAAGTGACGAAGACGGTGATGGAAAATTAAGTTTTGAAGAATTCAAAAAGACCATTTCAAGTACTGATGTTGCTAGCAAGCTGTCACTGGACGATAAGATTTAAGCTCGTTATTGTTAAGGGGAGAGATTTAGAGTATTTTTACTATCAATTATAGATGTTGTAGTATTGACCTATATCTGTATTCGTTACTGACATCCAAGTCTGGAAGTTTACGCCTAATACGAGGGGACTAGGCCGTATATGGGGCTATTTATTTCAGTTTTATTTTCTACACGCTTTCTATTTCCTGTTTATTTGTTTTCAATTATTATATTTTGATGTTTCACGAATAAGTAGAAACCATATTCATATGAATATGTTTTGTCTATGGTAGGAACCATAGCTTATCGAAACCACATAAATTCGGTAAATGATATGCACTGCATCACTGCATTTATAGCAGCATCAAATACAGTGTCAACGTTCACTACTGATAAGCTTAAACAACTTAAACGGCAGACTGCACCAATCATACCAGCCACAGATTTAGCATCTCTAGGATCAATCTTATGTGTACTGTGGTGACTGCTAATAGATGTTGTTACTTTAGTTTCAACATTGATCGATTTTGAATTTATTAGTGTATTTTCACTAAGTTCATCTTTCCCGAGTTTAAGAAGTTCCGAATGAAGTTTAGCTTCTATTTTAGTAACGGTATCAGTTTCAGCTTGTTGAACAGCATCGGCATTTTTAATATCAGTCGAATATTGATCATGACCAGTTACACTTTTCCTCTCTTCGCCTTGCTCCATTCTAGAAATCATACCTTTTAATAGGTCGTTATCGTTTGCCAATTTCTCTTTGTTGTCGGATTCCATAACTTCGTCATCCTGTAATCCGACAAGTAGTACTGGAGCTTCAGGGCAATAGAAATCAAGGTAGTCTGACCAGTCTTCCAGTATACCGACTAAAGACTCTGGAGAATTTGTATTTGTACTGTATGCAACAATGACGCTATTTGGTTTAGCAGTTTCTGAGAGATGTTGAGAGTAAGTTGTTCATGCGACACTGATGATGGTGGATTTGTGATTGTAACTTTTACGCTTTTCAATTTGGTTGTAGTTTGCATCCCTTGTAACTTTGTAGAGGTATCAGTTGGTGGCGATAAACATTCAAACACATTTATTTCTTGCGTTTCCAGGTGTTCTTTTTCTTTATTGTTGCTGTTCGCTGTAGAGTCCGTTACAGCTGAGTTGCCATTCAAATACGTTGATATTAGGGAAGAACGACCAATGTTGGGATCACCCAATACAAGAATTGTTAGTCTTTTTGACCCCGAAGTTATTGGATTCATGGAATTATTGTCTGCTGTTGGTCTATGAGTCCAAGTTGGACCTTCGGCCAACGGTGATACATAATAGGGTCTATGATGAACGTGCTGACTCTTTTTTTATCTGCAAAGTATTGTAATTATGAATTATCAAAATGAACAGCTTAAAGAAAAGGTGGGGGATAACAAATAGGATTTGGCCTCTATAGCATTACAAGAATTTTATTTCAATTAGTTTTAACTTGAGGCTAAACAGACACAATTAAATATTGAACGTCAAAAATGATTGAACAGTAGTCTAAGAAAGTGGGGAAATGGAGAACAGGTTAGTTATGATAATATTTTTCAGATACTGAAGGGTGAATGACAGCGATCAGGTTTCGAGTACGGAGAAAAGTCAAAATTACAGGAAGGGAAGCATGTCTAGAGC
>JAHDIT010000108.1:0-45143 GCA_019232045.1 Ogataea degrootiae
AAGGAAGTTACTATAATATAATCTGATATTATATAATTCAATATGAGTTTGCAGAATAGGGTGTCTATTCTTCAACACTTTCAACTGTATGTTTTTTAAAAGAGGTACTTCAAGGTGGTTGGAAGTTGAGCTGAGTCTTAAGGATGCTAGTGACAATATGGTTTAAATATGTTATTTCGCTGCTGGTATTATTGCATCTCTGTATTGGTTAGTCTTTTTCTTTTATTCTAGTTTTTGACTCATCTGTTGACTCATATCTACTCAATAATATGGATATAGTTCATATTACGACACAACTTATCTGAAAATTTGGGGCAGACAGCTGATTGCCCAATCTCAAATTTAAAACAGTTGATTTGACTTGTAGTTATTGACTCATGAAGGCGGAGACCTCCTTCTGCCAGTTTGTTTGTTGCAGGTTGTAAAGTTTTTCTGCAGACATAAACATATTTTATAGAATCTTAGTTAACGAGGTTTGCATAGCCAGGAGTTAATTACACTCAAAAGCCACGCATGTTCTGGTAAGATACTTTCAACGGGATGCTTTTAACTGATTATTTAGGTTCACCTGCACCCTCAGACAGGGGCTACCTATTTGATAGATTCCGTATTCGTCATATAAAAGCAACACTTTCGAAAATAGGGCCAATTGCCCCTGCCTAACATTAACTATAGTCTTGAGTCAGTTATTATATACATTTCTTTATTACTTACAATCAAGATTGCAAATATCCCTACAGTCAGTCATTTAACTCTTAGTTGATGCTCACTGACTTGTTTTGCATGGGAGGACTCCGCGCTTAAAGTTGACTATGAGGCTTTCGTTTCTGACTTTTACGCAATTGTATGACTCCCTTATAAATCTCATCTTTTCACCCTTTTTTCTGATATACATACACGTTTGTTAACCTTAACCTGTTCTTTGGTGAATATTCGATCATATCCTTCTTGTCAAGATTTGCAATCTTCTCCTTACTTCTTTCAGTAATCCTGACCTGATGACGTTTCCTCATTGGAGCCGTCAATCTCTCATGAGATATAAATAAACAACTCAATTAAAACATACATATAATAAAGAAATCAACCGTAACTAGTTATTTTTTTCAAAGACATCCAGAAAAAAAATCAAAACAAAAACAATGATAATTATTTACAAAAACCAAACAAAAAAAGACACTTTTATGCTATCTGAAAGTTCTATTTCCCTTTTTTCCAAACACCATCAAATAACTAATCTCTAAATAATGCTAAACTCTTTTCTTCCTCGTTCACCTTCTTTCGTAAAGTTATTCATTTCTAGTAATTTAAGCCTTAACATCCCTTAAACCAGCTTGTCTGAAAGTGGAATCGCCTTCAGAGTAGGCTCTACCTAAACCGAAACCTAAACCTAACCAGACTGGGAAGGATCTTCTTTTGAAAACTAGAACAGAAGCCAACACACCAGCACCGAAACCTAACCCGGATTTAACAATAGCGTTTGAAATGACAACATCCCATTGAGCGTTAACCAATGAAGTTGATGGGGTTGATGGTGATGAAACTTGAGACATTTTTAATGTTATATGTATATGCTAAAATTAAGAGATTATCTGTTAGTATAACCACATTTGAAAGAAGCGGCGGGCGGGGGGGGGGGGGGACCGGAATACTTGGTATGGAATGATATTTCATTAGAGAGAAGATAAAGAAGAAAATTAGTTGACTGCTGTTTCAGGATCAATTATCAATTGAATACAGTTGATCTGCTATAGACTTGGACAAATCAGAACAGAGAATAGATATTCAAAGGCACTCTCATACTAAAGCTAGTGCATTGGAACTGATTCGCAGGTGTACGTTTATGGAGAGCTTGATGTATTTATTGCAGCTGTTTGAAAATGCATATTTGTAGCTTCAACTACAAGACTTCCATTTTGTAGCCGAAGACATCCTTTGACTGGCATTTGGAGGGACAAGGGCTCAACAATTCAGGGCATTGAAATAAGACATCCAGTTGTTTGAAAGTGTACTCATGTGATTAAATGTTCATTGTAGTTTTCCTAGTTCACTTGATACAATTGTAACATCCGAAAAATTATACGATTGAAAGTCTTATCCATGTCGATGTTTCATTCCAACTCATCTTGATTGCATCTTTGTAGTTTGAGTTTAACTTGTTTCAGATTAATCTTCTCTCGTCTTCGTATAAACATTACACGAGAATTGGGACATACTTGTTCGATGATGAATTACCGCGATCAAGCTGAAGACTACTCACTAATTGGCAATACTGATCAAATTCAGGTAGACTTTAAGGTCCAAGTTTGGTTATACCAAGTAGTTGGTTCGTTGATTGATCGATTTTCGCACCTTTACTATGTATAAAGGATAGAGAGACAGAGGGAGAGAGACAGGTTACATAGAGAGCACACACGCACTGGACATCATGCGCTCTTGTTATGCCGTTTTGTTATTGCTGATAGTCTATTCGTCTATTGTACGTTATATCTCACTATCACAGTATTAGTGACATTAACACATCATAGATATTCTAAATAGTATACTTGTAAACTGTTTGTCGATTTGAACTTTTTGAACAGAGTATCATTGTACGAGTGGGCCCCAGGTTACGATTTGATTCTCCTCCAATTACATCACCGCACTTTTCACGCGAGAACATTTCGAAGTCGACGCGTCTTTGAAATTTACCACGTCGACGGTCGATCGACGATTTACTATTAGCGTCGATAAATCCAGAGGGGTCGATTTCAAAACTAGTGTAATTGATTGAAATCTGCAATTCATCAATTTTATTCAACCCGAATGACCAACTTAATCCTAAACTTCTTCACAAAGAACCGAAAAGTATATATAACCGAAGTTGTAGGAACAATTAGACTCTTGAATTGTAATATTCTTCTAAGACCTATATGACTATTGAATTAGACTCAATGGATACCAGAAAATCGATCTCAATTCCATCGACGGAGATTGAAATTACATTAGGCAACCTAGTTCAAATCAGTGTACGGAAATCATTCCATCCATTAACCTTTAACAAGCTATTCAAAGAATTCAAGCATAGAGTTTTATCGAATAACCCAACTTTAGATGAAATCGATTTATTTGAATTGTTTGATGGGTGTTCAACTTCTCCATTGCAATTGAAGTACATCTACGAAGTTTTAATCCATAGTGATCTAAATAATGATTTTGATGACTTCTCGAAGTTGTTTTCAAAATATATGTTCAAATTGAACAAAAATGACCAAGTTGTCATTATGCTTTATTTGAATCAAATTAATCAAGATGAATTCCCATGGTCAAAATTAATAGATAATGAACAGTTCCCAAATAGTTTCTCAAGTTATTTGAAAGCTGTTTGTTCTTCTGGAAATGTTAATTATGAAGACGACTCTAGATTAATATTGATGATATCTAAATTTATTATCAACTTGCTCAAATTTTCAACAAAACCAAACACACATTTTAATGAAGCTGCCAAAGAATTCATAGAATTTCAGTCCAATAACGGATTCAAATCTTCATATAAATACATAAGTGATTTCTATTCCAGTTATAATTATTCAACTTCAAAAACAGCCTACCAGTCGTCAATAGTATCCCATAACAGTCAATCGCATTCAAGAAATAATTTTAAAGTTTTAAAATTGAAAAAAATTATATGGCTTTCACAACAAGCTACTATTGACTTCACTCCTATAACAGATGTTTTTATCAAATCGTTTAAATCAATCTTGAATTTATCTTCTGTTGCAACATCTGCAACCAATACTTCAATTGTATATGAGTTGGTCACATCACTGTTTGAATGTCTGGAGTTGAGTACTCAAAAAACAAAACATATTTGGTGTCATTTTATTGAAGTTAAATTACCTTTGTTATTGAAATTATTAAAGATTAATCAACTGAAGCTAGGTAATACTTTAATGAATGTTTTTGAATCAAGTGGAGTCGTTAAATATAAAGAGTTAATGATATCGCTTTTGAAAAACTTGGTCGGTTCCGAATTGATCAAGGCGTCTGATTTCATTAAATTATTCCCTGAATTATCTTTGGCATCACCACTCGCTAGTGATTTGGAATACAATGAACTATCAACTATTTATAACTCTAAATTCCATGAAATTAACCCAGAATTTATCTCAATTGAGGAATCTGGAGTCTCACAATTTATCAATCAGCTATCAACTTCAACTTCCATGAAAGACACATTTACTGAATTAATCACCAAATCCATTCAAATTTTCATTAAAGAAAACGATAGTTTGAGATTAAGAAGGTTATTGATTTCACTAGCTTTGAATAAATCAATGTTTGAATACGTTATTTTGAAAAACACACCTTATGAGTTTATTAAACCATTGACTGAATACTTGGATAAAAACATCGACAAGTCTCATGAATCATTATCTTCGTCCGGTAACAAAAATGAGCTATCGCACGATGATATGATGGATCTGGATATGGGTGGAGCGGATTCAGCAAATGCTCAGAATTTTTATACTGATTTTGGTGCCATGTTGGTGTTTTTGAAAACAGTTTCTCATAAATTCAACTTAAACTTATTATCAATTACATCATCAACCTTAACTAATTCTTCAAGTTTACAAATTATAAATAACTGGGATAGTATTAAAAACAGTGCCTACTTTGAACAAATCCAAAATTCTAATTCAAGATTGAACAATATCATCAACGATTGGGTCGTTTCATTGTTTGATAGTTCAAATACAGATGGTTTGTCTGACGAATTAATTAAAACTTGTTCAATTAAAGAGTATTACTATATCATTCCTGATATTTTGAAGGAAGCTATAATGGCTTTGAAGCTAGGCTATATTGACCATGACTCGTTAATAAACGGATTGGAATATTTCCATCAACCGTTCCTTATTTCCAACTTACTCAATCTTTTCGAGTTTATAATCGATTTTATTTGGAGTAGTGATGATGCCAACCCCAATGACAAGGATTACTTGAAAGTTGTCTGTAAGATTTTGGAAAAGCTGTGTTTTGTTGAGTTAGAAGATGGTGAAGTTAAAGTTTTACATAAATTGATTATGGACGTGATGCACGATCAGCTTCATTCTGCTTTAATCCCCTACAAAGAATCAGTTGTTGAAGTTGAAGAATTTTTGGATAAATTAGGAAGTTCTCAGACCGATGTTTTGAATGAAACAGTAACCACAAGTAATCTGAAAGAATTGGTTGAATACATGATTGACCCTCAAGTCGTTGCAAAGTTCGAATTAACTGATATTTACAGATTAGCCGACAGCTATTCTAGTGAAGTCGATTGGTTCTTTGATAAACTGATTACTTTGTTACAGCCACCAACTTCTTCAAAATCTAACAATATACAAAGCAGTGATTTAGTTGAAATGTTAAACTATGAAATGATTTCGTTGTTGATTATTAATTATGCTTCTTGGAAAACCTCAAGTAATTTGAAATACTGGATTTCAATTTTGAGTTCATTTAATATTTCAAATATATCTGATTCCGAGAACAACAAAGTCGAGTTAATATACAATAGAAAAGGTTCTGATACCATCAAAATCGAAAATTCATTGGATTCAGAAGAACAAAACTTGAACGATGATGAAAATAATGAGGTTAAAGAGGAAACTGCTATGGCATTCGATTCAAATTTTTTTGGGTTTATAGAGGAACCTCAAGAATTCAAGGAACGAGATAATATGAATGGAAATGCTAAGACAGATGATGGAATGGATATTGATGAAATTAAAGTTGAAGAAGATGGAGAAGAAGTAATTAATAGCGACGGGTTCATATCAAACATTTTAGTCTTGATTAAGCTCATGGATGATAGCAACAGTGATGTTGTTAGAAACTTGGTTTCTAAGATAGAGAGTAATTTGAGTAGCTTTTAGATTGTCCGTTTGTATAGAAATGAACGAAATAATTGTAGTATCAAACAAATTACTTCTTAAAGTTGCATTTAGCACTCTGTTGAGAAACAAGGAAACTCAAAAGTTTCTTTACTTGCGAACGATGCTTTTACACAATAGGTTTATTAAAAGTTGAAAATATATTGTAAACTACGTAATATACTGAAAGACGGAAGAATAAGAAGAAAAACCGCCACAATGAATCAAATAAGAGGGAAAAATGTTAAACGTTCCAAAGCAGAAGAATATAAATAAGCAAATTAGATTGAAAAACAGACAAATGAATTCACAAAATATCAACTTGAATCAGTATCTGATTTCTTGTCATTAGCAACCTTATCGTCATCAGTCATTAGTTCAACATCATCAATCAAGATACCTTTAGTTCTATTACCAATGAAAATTGATGTATGGGCAACACCTTCAAACTTCTCGTCGATTTCTTCTAATGTCAAACCCCTAGTTTCCACAAAGCAGATCCGCATAATTATCGATTAAACTAAGTTATAAGCACCATTAATGAAATAAAACTTCCATCCGACTTCTTCTAATGCAATTGGAATGGCGTATTGGTTGAAGAACCCAAATCCGAAACAAATAATTTGACGTTGTGCCATACCAACAGCTCTCAAACCGAAAGTTAAAATTTCAACCGGATAAGTGACGCATAATGGGGTGTAAGAGAATGAATAAACACCAGAGAAAAAGTAAGCTAAGAAGACTAAAGCATTAATACCGTTTGTATTTGTACCGTCTTCAAAAGCTTTTTGCAAAACACCCATCAAGAACATACAAGCAGCCATTAATAAAGTTGCGCCAACAAGAATAGTAACTCTCCGAAACGGTTCTATGAAGTACGAACCAGCCATTGCAAACAACAAGTTTGTTATTTGTAGGACTAAATTCAAAATAGTTTTGGTTTTGGTGCTAATATCTGGGATTGCCATTTTCAAATATGTACCAATATAAGTACCAACAATGTTCGAACCTGTTAATTGAGATGCAACGGAGACCCAGAAGATGATGTTGAAACGTTTCAAGTTTGCTTTTGTTTTAAACATATCAAACCAACCGGCTCTATTTTTTTGTTCTAAAGTAATGACTTCTAGGATTTCTTGGTACTCAGCTTTAACTAATTCGGTTTCTTCACCGTTACCATGATATTCTTTCAAAAAAGCCAAAGCTTCATCTTTCTTATCAATCCACATTAAGTATCTTGGAGATTCTGGGATCATGTAAATGAAAGGGAATGATAAAATAGCAGGAGTAATTTGCTAAATACTCAATGATCTGAAAGACCATGTTGAATCTAAATCATAAGTATGTAACGAAATAATATTCGTGAAAATGATTGCGAAATACCAACTGGACATATAAATACCGGATAACAAACCTCTGTATCTTGCTGTACAACATTCTTGGATATAAGCTGGAGCAGAACATGAATTGATGCTAACCGAAACACCAAGAATAGCTCTTGAAATAATAAGCATTGCTCTGTTATAAGAAGTTGTTTGAATAGCAGCACCAACAAAGGCCAAAATACATGATATAGCCATAGCACCTCTTCTACCGACACCTTTCATATCAACTAGTGGAGCTGCGAAGAAACCACCCGAAACAGAACCAATGTTTACCGAAGCAGAAAACAAATCTAATAAATTTGATTCCAAGTCATAGTATTCGTAGTAACGATCGATCATATTCAAGTTAGAAGTAATATATTGATCAAATCCCATCACCATTGCTGATGTGATACTGACTATGAATGTTAAAGCCACCTTTAAACGATGGCGGAGAGTTGGAGTAGACATTTGATTCAAGTAGTAAATGATTCTTTGGAATAAATATGGTTAGATTAATACTTTACAGAACTGTTACAAGACACCGGAGCAAATTCAAAACCAATTGAACTTGTAGTAGAAATAGCATCTTCCATTTATATTGCGTCAAATGAAGGAAATCACAACCTAATGCTTCAAAACTGAAGATGTCTTGAGGAGTTGATAAGACTTTGACATCTAGTGACCCAACTAAGGTCACTCATCAACAAAATGTTCCTAAGCCAATAGTACAAATTCGGTCATATGCTTCTCTGACTTGATACAATTTAAAAGAAAACCAATTTCTTGTAAAAAGCACTGGGTTTTTCATCTGCGAACCGTCGCAATCACCTCCTATTCCTTCGGAAATGAGAAACGGGAAATGCGATAAGAAAAGCCAAGACCTTTTACAAATCTGGAACGTACGCCGCTGCGCTGCTCCAAGCTTTGAAGGGTCTTGCAAAGGGTCCTATCGCATAATGGCTCATTGGTTGGCTGTATCTATCCACCGGAAACTGTTCACAGCTGACACTTTCCTTCGGGATCGATTTCCAAGATTCACTAAGAATATATATATATATAACAAGGCTAAACTAAAAATGTTTAAGTCCGGTTAAGCGAGTCACTAGCTTGAATTGAAATTAAAAGTCAAAATTGGAGTCGCAACAGATAAGAATTTCATTACGAAGAGTTAGTAATTCACCCAATTTCAAACCTGATCATCTTTTTTCCAATGGTTTATAAACCGCCACAAGTAATTATTATTCTAGTTACAATTACAAATATTTATCTATTAACAATATAACTCAATATAGCAGACGTCTCAACATGTTAGAAACCAAAGTAATCATTGATTGTGACCCTGGTATCGACGATTCGTCCGCCTTGTTATTAGCTCTAGCTCCAGGAAGTCTGTCGGTTAAGGCAATAACAACAGTCTCAGGAAACTTACCTGCTTCAAACTGTACAATGAATACCAAAAAGATCCTATCAATGATTGACAAGTTTGATATCCCACTCGGCCAAGGCCTAGAAAAACCAATTTCAAGACCATATCCAATAGATCCATTCTTTCATGGTGATGACGGTTTAGCTGATTTAGAAATGACTGAATCAGAAAGCAAAAACTGGGAAAAGGTTTCTCCTGATGTCCAATACGCGCCCGATTTAATTATTGATACCGTTAACAAACATTGCAATGACATCACTTTTGTTGGCTTATGTCCTTTGACAAACTTGGCTTTGGCCTGTATGAAGGACCCTGAATTACCTAAGAAAATCAAGAAAGTCATTATTATTGGCGGTTCATTTGGCTTCTATAATTTTGCTCAATTACATGCTACCGGAGATAATCCTGTCTCCGAATGGAATATTTACGTTGATCCACAAGCAGCACAGCTAGTGATTGAATCTGGGTTTGATTTGGTTGCCATTTGAGTGGACATTTTCTGTCAATCTTGTATTGCAATGAACGAGGTACATAGACAAACTTTGTGAAAAAGAAAATCTTCAAGTGCCAAGTTTGTCATTGGAGTTTTAGATTTCTTAAGAAAGAGGGGGCATGGTGATTACTGTGCCTTGATTGATTCTTTGGCTGTTACATACGCCATCGATGAATCCATTATGACTTTTGAAGAAGTTGACATAATTGTCGAAACTGAATCAAAGCTGTCTTTAGGTCAAGTTATTGTTGATAAAAGAAAGAACTTCAAGTGGGATCATTTATCAAGAGTTAAGGCGGTTAGTGATATCAATGGTGACAAGTACACACAGTTACTAGTTGACAGTTTTATTCGTATGGAACACCATTCACCTCCATCTTATCATATATAATCAACTGTTTATAGGCTCGATAAATAGATAAATTTGTTTGATTTTCCATAAATAAACAAATAAATATAAATATTTTGGATTTATTTAAACCATAAGTAATGGAAACTATATTATAGACTCTTCAGTTGCTCTACTGATCAACAAATACCTAATCATAATTTCTAGAATAGAGACAAGGACACTTAATCCAATAGCAACAATTAAAATCATTGTAATTTTAGTCATTGTTCTTTCTGCTAAAGAGTCAGCCAAAATATCAAAAAAGTCTAAAAATACTTTACAACGATCATTGATAACTTCAACACGTTGATCGATTTCTAAGTACTCTCTAATGGCAGTATACAATGGATCTAAACCAGGTTCAATAGACCAGAAATACTCAGGTGTATCTAAGACATTTGATGACAAATTGACTTCATTACGAAGCTGGAATAACTTACCGGTTTTGATTAGCAATTTCTTTCTAGTATAGTTCTGCAGCTTACCTGTTAATGCTAATGCTTTAGGTAATTTAGAAATAGAATTCAAAATATTGGACATTTTTGACTCAAACATTGAAAGTTTTGTTGATTGTGCAATAGCATGAGATATAGTCAATTTAATCAAATGATCTCCTGATTTCAACGTAATCATATCATTATAAATTCTTGGTGTTTGAATATCTCTAATATATTCAAAGTGGAATTCTTCAGTTTCTATAGCATGCTCAGGAACAGGTTTTATTATAAAAGTGATAGATTCCAGCTCATTATCGGGAGAAGATGTTGATAGAACAGAATCTTGGGAAGTAATGACACCTAGTAAGTTATCACTGGCGTTTGCTTCGCCATCATTTTCGTCCTCGTCGTCATCCAACTCAAACTCACCAGGGTGAATTTTAGCAAACACCAAATCAGCTAGTATATTTTTTTCATGGACTTCGGTAAAATTCCAAAACACAACGACACCGTAATCTAAAATAAACACTTCGGCATGCTTTGATAAATCTGGGAGGTTTGATTGAAATTTTTTCTTACCCAGGGATGAATTAGATGAACTACGCCTATTTTTGATTTTCTCTTCATATTTGTCCTCGTGTTCTGGGGCACTGTCATCAATTGCACTTGAGTTGTGACTTGTAAATTGATCGGATAGTAAACTATCATGACCTTTTTCATGAATAACTTCTTTTATAAACTGCTCCGGTGAATCAGTGTTGTTCGAACTGTCATTCGTACCATCACTGGATACAGATGACTCATGATCTTGTCGCTCTCTTTCCATTTCTTCTTCCAAAATACTTTCAGTTGGTGAACTACTCACAAAAAATTGAGGTTCTGAGGGATCAAATTCAGAATTATGAAGGTTATTTTGATCATTTTGAAATTCTGAATCTCCTAAACTACCAATTGGTGATCTTAATGGTGGAGATTGCCCAATATCCTCCTGCCTTTCACCGGGCCCTTCTTCAGCTGAATAAAATTCATAATGGTGATCACGTTGCTCAACCTTGTCTAGGAAATTTTCCATCAATTGATTGCCGTGTGCCATTTTTGCAGAATTATTGGATTGAACTCTATAACCATTATCACCGGGTAATAACGGCAAAGAATACGGCACGTATAATGCTTCATCATACAGACGAGGAGAAACCATATGGTGCTTGGCTAAGAATTTTGAGGTTAGACTCAAATCAAAACCTTCTGATATCAGGTATGCTGTAACTCGAGGATATTCAGTGGCTCTTTTATCTTTTGAAAGTTTCTCAGCTCTGGTACGAACATAATTTCCTTCAAATATATTGACAGTGGTAGTTTCTGTGGCCTCCGATTGTTGTTGTTGCTGTTGTTCTCGTAAAATGTGATCCTGTTGCTGGTGCTGATGTTCATCTCTTTGAAGTTGTTCAGAATCCGGGATCAAGACTAACTTATGGGTCATTTTGGAGGTTCTACTAGGTAATGTTTTGTAGTATTGGGAAACCATTCTAGGACCCGACCTTATTGATTCATTACCTCCGTAACCAGAAGCAGTTGCACCATATCTTGGAGTTATTTCTCTTTGCCTAGAAGACGGTATATCACTTATATTCGATATTATGTTTGACACTGATATATCGCTGAATTTAGAAACCGTGGGTTGTCTTCTATTCTTTAAATTGGAGCTACTGGACCATGATGGAGTGCGAGGAGATCTGTCCAATGAATTAGTTCTTTGTATTCTTTCTTGCTTATGGCCTGCAAAAGGGGCTTTTATTTGGCTCTTTCTAGCGTCTGTAACTAGAATAGAAGGAGATCTTTTAGCAGTAGTGCTTTTAAGACGGGAACCAGCAGGAGATTTTTGAGCAGGTGGTGACGGTGATTTCGACATTCCGGACGTCCTGGAGTATAATTGTGGGAATATATGATTGTTATTAACGCTACAAGCTTTATATGATCGATAAGTTTTAATGACCTCAATCCAATGATAAATCATCAAGAGATGAATACATGCAACCAACAAACTGTTGTTATTCAATGGGAGAGAATCAGACGTTTGTTCTCCGGGCGGGTAAATTTCCTTGTCGCTGACGTCAGCAGAGTTTTTTGACGTTTCGACTTCAAACCGATTTGATTAAGCAATTTATATTTCATGAAGACACTTGTTTGATTGTTCATCTTCTTGACAACTTTACATACAACTGTAATCATATATAGTTAATAGAAATTACGCAACAATGAGTGACAGCGATGATGATTTGCTAGCTTTGGCCGGTATCGGTTCGGATGAAGAAATTCAAGGCGACGAATCCGATTACGAACCTGAAATTAAAACATCCAGATCCAGGACTTCAGCAACGTCGAGAAGAATGGTTGATAATTCCGATGAAGAAGAAGATGACGACGATGATGACGATGCTGCTGAATTAGATGATGATTTTGAACAAGACCCATATCCTCTAGAAGGAAAATTCAAAGATGACGATGATAAAGTGGCTTTACTTGCTATGGATGAAATTACCAGAGAAGGTATCTTATATGAACGTGAACAAGAAAGAAATAAATATACCGAAAGAAAGTTCCTCGCTTTGAGAGCTAGACAAGATAAGGCTGAAACATCCACCCTTAAAAAGAAAGGTACGGCATCTTCAAAGAGACTAAGAACCAGTAAATTGTCTGAATTGAAAAGGCAAAGAGAAAAGAAGAACAAAAGAGAGTCAAGAAGATACAATTCTGATGATGACGATGATTTGAACGAATTAATGGACCATGATGAAGAACTTGATGATATGGAAGGTGATTCTGATGAGGGTTACGAATCAGATGAAATTGATACCAAGAGAAGAAGAACAAAGACAGAGGATTACGACGACAAATTCTATAGGGATGCCTCGTTATCCGATATAAATTTTAAGGTCCGTTCATCTAGATCAGTTTTATCCAAATTCATATTCCGTGATGAATTCGATATTGTTATTCCAGGAACATATTTGAGGGTCAACATTGGTATGTCCAGAGAGACCGGCAGACCCCAATATAGAATGTGTAAACTTGAAGAAGTTAAAAGAGGTGGGAGACGTTACGAATTGTTGGGCAAACCATGTGATACATACTTACTGGTTTCTCAAGGTGAGTCCAAGAAAATCATTGATATAAGATGTGTTTCGGATTCTCCAATACCAAACGAAGAATTTGAAATCTATAAAAGAAGATTGACAGAGTCAACTTTAGAGTTGCCATCATTAGGTGAAGTTGAATCTAAATTCAAAGAATTAAAAGCAATGTCAAGCAGAAAGTTAACCGACAGCGATATTAACAAAATGGTTGCTAAAAAAGAAGCAATCTCTATAGCCTCCATGGAATCTGGTAACAGAGTCAAGAGATTACAAATATTAAGAGAAGAACTACAAGTTGCCGTGGAACATAATCAAATTGAAAAGGCTGATTCTATACAAAGACAAATCGCTGAACTATCTAAATTCTCAAATCCTGGTAGCTCCTCAAATACCAATTTATCAAAGATGGATAAGATCAACTTAAGAAACAAGAGAACAAATGAAACTTCCATTAGAAGAGCAGAGAAATTGAACGTCGGAATCAGACAAAAACAATTACTTTCTAAATCCTTCAACGATCCATTTAGTAGATTGAGAACCAATGCTAAATTATTTTACACTTCAGAACATAAGGAAAAGAAGGCGGAAGATGCTGTCGAAGAAAAGGAAGAAGAAGAGAAAAAGGAGACTATTTTAGATTCAGTTAACTGTGAATTCAAGGTGAAAGGTATTGACTCTGTAATCAAGGAAATCGAATTTGATATTGGATTCGCCATTTGATATTATTTATTTGTATACCATTTTTTACTTCCGTTTTGTTACTTTTGTATATGTACTTTTTTGTATAATTAAATTAAATCAGGCCAAATGAAAGCGTGATCTTTTGAAAGGTCTATAGACTTCTTAAATCAGGTGAAAACCACGTACTCAGTCAAGGTTTTTCTATCTTCGTCCTTCAACCAACTATTATAAATATCTTGGAATCCCCCAATATTTCGAATCGTACATTCTTTGAAAAATTGAATCAACAGTTCTTGAATATCACCAGTTCCTGTTTCTCTTTTATCATCTTCATCAACATAATTTTTCAACTGCTCAAAAGTTGGAACACCAACATCCTCCAAATCTTCCCATCCATCGTCTCCATCAGCAGTAACGTCTCCATCGCCGCCTTCATCGTCAGCATCATGGTCATGTTCATCGTCACCCTGGTGATTATGTCCATGAGAATGATGCAGGCTATTCTTACTGCTAGTGACCTGATATTTTAATTCGTTGACAAGCAATTTGACAATCTTGACGTCGGCGCTTAATTTCTCGTATTTCATTGGCATTCTCTTTGCCATCGACCTTGTTATAATAGTGTCGTCACCAACCTGATTTGGCAATAGCTCACCATCAACGACAATAGATTTCAATCTAGAATCGTTCAATTTAAAAATCTCAATGAATGCCTTAGCATTTGATTCAATCTTATTATAACCCCTCATTGTTTCAAATGAGCTCAACCAAACCGGAATCAACCTGGATAATGCAGATTCGTTGTCAATTTGGAAATTGGATAAGAAATCAATTGTCGACTGTGGTTGTGAAATGGCTAATGTGTTGAAAATCAAAGTTAAATTTTCAGTTGTCTTCATTTCCTTTGACGTAACTAATCTATTTGTAACGGCTTTTAGAATTTCTTCTAGGTATTGTTGAATTAACGATTCATGGTTGAAATTTTTGATTAGTAGAATGATTAAGTCACCTAATTTTGCTGTTGCTTGATCTGATAGACCAGGTGAAAGAAATTTGGAAACAATCTTCAACAATATCTCATTACCTGAGTATCCAGTCTCTGTATCATTATAACTTGGAATTAGTTCAGATGAGTTGGATAAGAATTCATTGAAAACATCTGATGATGAATTTAATAATGCATCATCCTCACAATTCAAAATAAACTTATAAATAGTTGGGAAAACGTATTGAAAAACATCGTTAGGAGTTATCCAAGAACTATCATCTTTATTAGGACCCCTGATGAATATCGATAAAACTTGCAATGCTAAATCAACTTCAGATGAATAAGCGCCGTCTGAGTTCATCAATATGTCAGTTAAATGAGGTAAACCTTTGGAACATAAAGTTAAATAATTCTCTAATGGTAACTTGTTGATTAAATCTTCAACACATTCAATTGTCGATGGAACTAAAGATAGATTAGAGCAGTCTTTGAAACCAATGGATAAGATTAGCATTAAAGTGTTTTCATCCATACTCAATGATTTATTATCTATGCAAATTAAAATTGTTAGGGCTTCTAACATCATTAAATCAGCATCCTCATCCGCATCTTCTTTTAATCTACTGATGAAAGAGATTAATCTATATTGAATATCTTGATCAAACTCAGCGGCTCTCAAAAAATGGTTGAAATATTGGAACGATATTAAAATTGACGATTCCAAAATTTGAAGACCATCCGATGTTGACGATACTTGCGAATAGTTTGACAAAATTCGTTTTAATGAGGTCAGCCCGAATGGTTTTAATATAAGTTCGAATTTCATTATGTATTTTGGAATCATCATGATGAGCCGGGCGACTAAAAACTGTGAATCATCACTGACGGAAATGAATTTTTCACTGATTAATGTTAAAATATATTCAAGGAACTCTGTTAAGTTAAATGAAGGATCTTCCATATCAGCTTCATTAGAAAATGAAGAAGATAATAATTGAGCAATTGCCTCTACCTGAATCAACGGTGAGTTGTTCTGCACAGCTTCAGATAGTTTTTTAACCAATGACTCAATAAATATGGAGTTATCGATCTCTGAAGCATCTGACATGACTTCATCCAGCGAGGCTCTAATATTTTCCTTCAATGATAATCCGGTTTCGTCACTGACGTATTCGTTAAAATCGGATTGATACTTGAATTTCAATTCGGTGCTTAAATAATTTAAATGAATAAACAAGTTCAAAGTTTGATCCAATTGTGACGATTGTGCCAAGCTAGACGATTCACTGAGAGATACTAAAAATCGGAGCTGGACAGTTATAAGTTTGATTACCACATCAATTGGCTCTCTCATTTCTTTTTGATTTTGTTGGAATTCATCTAGATCAACAAAAATAGCAGACGTGGCTCTATCACCTTCGGATATCAATGATAAATAAATGGATTTAACTTGAGTCAGGTCATATAGTGTTAAATCAACCGTATTCGACTCTATTCCTCGGAATAATTTAGAGGAACAATAGTATAATTGGGCCAATGTATCGTATAACTCCAGTCTTAAGTCAGTGACGTTTAGTGAATTCAGTAGTTCAGGTTCTTGAGATAGCTTGGTCGCCATGTTGATCAACAACTGTAATACATGAGGTAAAGCTTGGTCTACAAACTGCTGTTTTTCAGGAGATTCCTCTGTATCCAAGTATTCAAACATTTTAAGAACAATTTTTAATAACTTTAAAGTTTCTGTCTTAATTGCCACTAAATAACCATTAGAAGTCAGAATTTTCTCACAAGTTCTCATAACGCTGATTGCAATTCCACCTTCAAATAATTGTTCGTCAGTAACCAAATCATCGAAAAGTTCCTGTAACACAGATAACGAACCTAATATTTGGTAGTTATTTGAAGTCTCACTTGTGGTTAGTTCATAAAGATCGTTCAACAAGTTTGGCCATTCATCTGGATAATCAACAGCAGCAATTTGAACAATTGCATAACTGGCACCATTCCTAATCTTTGAATCCGGATCAGCAATTAACTTAATTAGAGAGTCTCTGATCAGTTGTTTAATCTGTTGATCAATTGTGCTTGGCCCAACAAACGAATCAAAGGCTGGGGTCCAATAATTTGGAGTAAACCTCTTCAAATGGAGTAACGAAGCCTGTCTCGTGGATAATTCAATTTCAACGTTGGAGGCAATTGAGATCAATGTATACAGAAATTGAGAAGGTTCAGAGGTAACTAAGGCCTTGAAGTCCAGTTCAGCTTGGATTCTGAGGTTATTGTCCGAGCTTGTAAGCTTCGTAATCAGGTCAAGTACCTGGCCGATCATTAGACACTTTGAAAACACGTTTTTCTTGGTTTCTAATCTCAGCTAAGATGTACACCATAGGATGAAACAAGGTGAAAACCCTCTTGAATGCCAGTTGATGTATATTTAAACAAACAAATTGAAGAAAACAAATAAGAAGCATCAGATCTGCCACTGTCAGATACGGGTCACTAGCTTTCCAAAAGCCTCGATGGAAAACGAAGAGAGGCAACTAAAATAAATGTTAAATGTTTATTTAATATATCCATATCCCTACATGTTTGATGATGGAGTTTTCTTGCAATGTTCTTGACAGTAGTTCAACCATATAACAATAAAAAGAATAGATAGAAAATATATAATGTCCCACGATTACAGTTCAGACGACGATTCGTTTTTCAGTGAAGATGAAGAAGACTTTTGCCCTCTATGTGTCGAAGAAATGGATATCACAGACAAGAATTTCAAGCCATGCCCATGTGGTTATCAAGTCTGCCAGTTCTGTTACAACAACATTAGAACAAACCCCGAGCTAAACGGAAAATGTCCAGCTTGTCGTAGATTGTATGATGATAATTCCATCGAGTACAAGACTGTCTCGGCTGAAGAGTGGAAAATAACGCAAGCAAAAGCTGAAAAGCGAAAGAGAGAAAAAAGACAGATGGAAAAGGAAAAGAAGGATGCCGAACAAGCAAAGAGACATCATTTGGCTGGTATGAGAGTCATTCAAAAGAATCTCGTTTATGTCGTTGGATTATCCCCACCTTGTTCACCAGAAGAACTACCATCTGTTTTAAGATCAGACAAGTATTTTGGCCAATATGGTAAGATTTTGAAGATTGTTATCAACAAGAGAGCACCAACTGGTAATGCTCCATCTAGTCATGTTCCTATGAGTAGTGCAGGCTATGGTGTTTACGTTACCTTTGCAAGAAAAGAAGATGCTTCGAGATGTATTGGTGCCGTTGATGGTTCTTTAAGTGACGGTAAAGTTTTAAGAGCTGCCCATGGCACAACCAAGTACTGTTCATCCTATCTAAGAGGTCAACCATGTCCAAATCCAAATTGTATGTTCTTACACGAACCTGGTGAAGAAGCAGATTCATACACAAGACAAGATTTATCAACGAGAGCTATCAACAAGAAATTAGAAGAAAGATCTGCAACCAACGGTTTGATTCCTCCACCGCCGCATTCTGATGATTATTCAGTAGACAATTCCCCCCAAGCTTCTTCAGCATCATTGTCATATCATCACGAATCATCAGTTCCATCATCTAACATCCCACTTTCTTCGTCACATCAAAACTTATATTCACACAATCATCATAACCAAGACAGCGAAGATGATGATAGCAATGGACCAGCTTTACCAGCAACTGCATCATGGGCCAAACAACAACTGCAACAAGCTCAACAGTTGCAAGCTTCACAAGCTGATGGTCAACCAACTTCATCTGCAGATCAATACCAACAACCAGCAACGTTATCAGCATTCCCAACATTGGGTGATGCAATTTTGCAAAAACCACTAAAGTCTAATAACCACCAACAATTAAAACGTAAGGAGAAGAAAGATCGTGAAATGTTAGCTAACTCTGTGGATGACACTTTACAATCCTACAAGATGATTGGTGAATCGATTAAAGCTTTAAATCAGTCGGATGAATTTTCATACTCCATCAAACCATCGTTCAAAGTTCAACAGCCAATGTTTAATCTATTCCATAGTTTCAAGTTGGACAATTTAGACAAATCCTTAATTGATAATAACTCAGATGAAAACAGAACTCATATGATGAAACTTGTTGATTCTTTACTGTTTGTCCCATTTAGCAAGAATTACAACTATAGACAAAGCCAACTATTAAACGCTACGGCACCACAAACAGCCCAAACACTGAATGGAATGAACGGTCAAGACATCCCGAGATCAGCATCTGCAATGCAGCAACAACCACAACAACAGCAGCAACCGCAGCAATTTTATCAGACACAGCCACAACGCTTCTCACAGCCTATCCCAACAACAGGAACAACACCTGCGTCCAAGTTACTGCAACAAGCTCAGCAACAACAACAATTACACAACGGTCTAAACGGTACTGCTACTCCACCACCACCTGGTTTGTTCAGCACTGCCAATAATGCCAATAATAGCATCAATAATGAAAACATTAGTTTTGGGGCAGCTAGTAACAAAAACAGCGCTGAATTGTTGAATCAATTGATGGGCGGTAAGAAGTTGGCTAGTAATGCTTAAAATGCATGAACGATACCTCATTTGTTCTTGTTTTGTTTGTGTTTTTGATTGATTTGTGGTTTTTGTTTTGGTTTTTTTCATATATTTATATAGTGTTTTCATGATATTGTCTCTAATTTTATGCTCTTCTTTTTTCTGCTTTAATTTATATTTTTAATATTTTGTCCTTCTAAAAGAAAGTTAGTTTGATTACGGAGTTCTTGGTGAGAATAGGGGAGTATGACATAAAAATACTATAAATAAATAGTATATGTTTAAATAAAGGAACGTACAGAATTGAAAAATAGAAGGTAAACAAAAACCAGTAGACTATATACCATTATCACTGTCAGCAGTTGATAAACCATATTTTAGTATTTATCACGGTTAACAATTCCGAAAGATCTAGTTGCCAAAGGACTCTTTTCGGCAGCGTTTTCAAACTCGTAGACCGATCTATAGCTAACATTAGGATTAAACCTAACGCTTGATCCACCAGCGCCACTTTTCAAGCTCTCGCTGTCTTTTCCAGCAGGAGTCTTCATTAACATTCCATCTTCGTTTCTATAATAGTCGTCTTGATTTTGGTTGGATTTATCAGATTCTGACTCAATGACTGATAGTTGGCCAGTTATATCTTTACCACTTTGGCGGTTACCATTTCTTAGCGGGCTTCGGAAAATAGGTTGAGGTGGAGTGAAATAGATAGTTTGATCTATTAATTTCAATGGTGATTTCATTGGGCTAGTGGACGTTAAAATCGTGTTAATACCCTCAACGTTCGGTATACTTGATTGATGCTGAGGTGATGATATGAACGAACCGTTATGATTGGTCCCATTAGCGATTCTGCTTGGAGAACGTGGGGATCCTACGGTATCATTTCCCGTTTTTTCATTTGTGAAATTATAATAATTCATAGTGGTGGTATTGCTGGTATTTGATGTATTTGATCTGACTTTATTAAAAATGAAGTTTGGAACAACAAAGCAAATAGCAATACAAATTGATAAGCCAAACAAACTTCTGAATGATAACTTATGGAAAAATGCATTCAGACAATCAGCCAAGATTTCAAAATAAGCAGTAGTTGTAACAACTTCGGACGAATCTTTGTTCATACAGTTTTCCCAGCTGGTACAAGACTCCTCCAAAGCTGGAACTCTCAAATCAGGTGAACAGTTATTACGGAAATATTCTCGCTTACAGGAGTTGATTTCCATTTGTAAAGCATTTGAATAACTTTGAATCTTTTTATCAGCATCCTTTTTAAC
This sequence comes from Ogataea degrootiae, assembly GCA_019232045.1. NCBI lineage: Eukaryota > Fungi > Ascomycota > Pichiomycetes > Pichiales > Pichiaceae > Ogataea > Ogataea degrootiae. The sequence goes on from JAHDIT010000108.1 coordinate 20,636, forward strand.
CGTCAGAAATGAAAATAAAATCGTCAATAATATTGTCGAAAAAATTAGAGTGTTGAGTAGAATCTGGATAATCGACGTTAAATTGGCTGGGGTTTGAGGGTCTGTTAGAATCCTCTCAATCAATTTATAAGAAGATGAATCTTCAAGAGATTTTTTCTTATTGCTTAGCTTCTTGTTATCGTTGATATTGTTATTAGTAGTGGGTTTCAGGTCTGTATTTGCGTTCATATATTCATCAGTTGGTTCTTGCTTATTTGGTCTATTGTCATTTAGTCTTCGTAATGGAGAACTATCTGATCTTCTTCTCTTTCTTTTCAACAAATCCATCGGAGAACTGTTAAATCTACCAGGGGTGCTCAATTTTTTCCGTTTATCAAAAATATTATAGGCGCCTTTGACTGGATTCAAATTACCTTTCGAATCAGTTGAATTCTTCAAACCTGGTTGAGAATTAACAAATGACTCGGAAACTCCTTTTCTTGTTGATCCCGTAGAGTTGAATATCAAATTCAAGTCTTTTCTTGAGGAAGATGGAGTTGATTGTAGTATAGAAAATGAAGTTGGTGTGGATGATGATTCAGCATTCTCTTTATTCATATCTTTATTGTCTTTGGTGGTGGCTATATTTAAATAGTGATAACCGTCATTGAGTTTTTCAGGTAATAAAGTTTGACCTAACTTGGCCTTCTTCAACGTATCTGTTAGTTCTTTCCTTTCATAATATTTACTTTGAACCGAAAGTGGTTTAACAGGTGTTAAATTTGGGTTGAATCGTAGTTGGGAAGAGTTTGATAATGATGAAACGTCGTCATTGAGTTCAGCATTAGCGCCGTCATTACCAGTCTTTCTCTGCGTTTGACTTAGGGGCTCGTTGGTTGTAAAACTAAATTCCAACGACGTCATAATTGCAAAGGACTAGTAATAATAATGGTGAAATCTAGATGCAGTTTTGGGCGTGTCGGCGGGCTGAAGAAAGAGAAAAAAGGATGAGCCTAATTACGACAAGATTAAACCGTTAGATGCCTGTTGGTAGAAGACCAAAGCGTAAACAAAGAGAGTTAGAGCTATGTCGTCGATCGACCGTCAAAGAATATGCGTCGATATTTCTATTGCACATGACCAATGGTCACATGATCTATTTACCACCGCCTTGATTTATTAGTAGTTATCCACTCTTAGCTTTTTCCTCTTATGGTTTCCTTTTATAGTAAATTAATTCGATTTGCTTGCCAAAGAGGAGAAGGGGCACCCACCCATCAAGAAAATACACACCTACGTACGTATACTTCAGCTATTCAATTGAAAGTATATCAATTATAATTTTATTTGTACTCATTCATATATATGTCTATATATCACACCAAGCTTTGCCTATTATTATAAGCTGTTCTCACTGTTCTCTTTCTCCCTCTTATATTAGTTTTTACTTATATCAGCTGACTGGGGTAATATAGAACAATATAAATCTCAAGCCCCTACTTTTAATTACTTAAGCAATCGAGAGACTGCTCCTTTGAACGCAAATATACTCTGATCTGATCTGGTCGACTGTCGTCATTCTTATATCAGATCTGTGATTCATCATATAATCAAATATACTCAAACACGAACTTTCAGTATCGGTTAAGTACAGCCAAAATCAGAACCCCCCTCAATACAAAATCAAATTTATACCAGTTCAAGCCGATTGACACGTAAAGAATATCAGTATATATCTATATATATCCATTATCACGTTTTAGATATATGCCACTATTCTCAATTCTATTGATTGAAATTAATACCAAGCATGTCAACATACAAGATTGAATTCACATACCCTGATCCTACTCACCAATACGATTCTGTTCATTTGGCAGGTTCTTTTAACAACTGGTCATTATCAGAAAATCAACTCCTTTACGATTCAACCGATAAAAAATGGATAACTGTGGTCTATTTATCGGCTAACAACTATAAAGCCAACGATAAATTGTATTTCAAATATATTATAAATAACAACCAATGGACCTGTAGTAATGAAATTGCTATTGAAAACGATGACAATGGAATCAGTAATAACTGTTTGACAGTAACTGACAGTTTTCTAGTTGATGATTCCAAAGACGATGATATGATGCCATCTAGTAACGATTCGTCAACTTGGGTAGAAGTTGAAAATGAAAGTAATAATAATCAAGGTAAACAAACAACGGAGACGAAGGAACAAGAAAACATTAAGGCGCTCAATACTGAAAGCGAAAGGACTCAAATTACAGTTCATGAAGCAAACAAACAAATGAAAGAGGATTTGAAAGAACTTGATCATGATTATAACGAGACATACGAATCAGCTGTTATTGATACTAATGATAACAAGAAAGTTGGAGACTCCGACAGTAGCATCAATAATAACAATAACAAAGGTAATTATTACTCAATGCTGATTACCATTAATAAATTCTTAGATTACATTAGATGGATTTTCAAATGCTACATACTATCATTTTTTGTTTCTGATAAAAACAGGGACGGCAAAGGTGATAATAAGAGAAATTTAAGTAATTCACCTGATAAATGAAGTACCTATATTGGTTTACATTATTTTGCTATCTTTGTTTTGATAAATGTGCTACCAATATTTTTCTTTTGATTTTTTAGCAAAGTATTGTCATTTTTCTTTCTGTCTGGTTGAGTTTTCTGTGTTTTTGTCTTTGTTCGAACTAAGTTATTGCTGTGTTTCAGACTGATTTTACTTATCACATTACTGTTTGTGATTCATTTGTCCATTCTTGTCAATTTACATTACTGAGAGATATATAATTTATTTAATTTGCTTTTCCTGCGCTTTTTCTTGATTTTTGTTCTTCAAAAGAAAATTAAGTAATTAATTGTTATTATATTTTGCATTATATGTATCTATCATTAAAAGAGAAGGTCTTTGGTAAGATGTTTTGTATTCCCCCGAATATAAATTCATTACATTTTGCTCATTTACCAAATTTCTTCAACTCTATATATCTAAAGATTGGATAAGTAACACCAACGAATCCAAAACACAAAAACGCCCCCAAATCACCACCATACTCACCGATCAAACCAGCTAATTTACCTTTATAATAAACTTGATTCATCCCTAAAATGGCACCAGCAACACCAAACAAGAAGCCCAAAGTAGCTGCGATACCATTCGTCTGCAACTTTGGTGAATCCCATAAATTGAAGTTATAATATGGTTTTGAATCTGTTATATGGTTTTCTGTTTCTTGAGCGATAAGTACTTCATCGCTCTTTAAATCATCAAATGAATTTATGGATTCCGTTCTAGTTGATGAAGGTTGAGGATTAGTGCTGAATTCAACAGTGAATAATTTAATCAATCTAGTTGATCTGAAAATGAAATTCTCTTCAATCAATAAAGTAAAATAAATCGAAGTCCAATAACCTAACATTGGCAAGAAATTCGATAAAATCGTACTGAATTTATCTTTACCACACATTGCACAAATTAAGGTGATGGCAAAAACGATAATAACAATAAACCATCTTGGTAAATTCTTGTAAAACCAATTATCAATCATTTGAATACCAATTGCAGCCGAATAAGTATTTATGATATTGTTAGTAACTAATGATAACCATAAGATAACCAACAAAAATTTCCCAAACCCATTCCACTTCCCAAAGATCAAATTCAACAATCCACCAAGTGACTGACTCTCATAGGTTTCATGCCATATCTCGTTTCCAACAGCGGCATTACCAAGCAGCATACCAATAACAGCGCCAATAGTAGTTGGAATTGCAATTGCAAAGCAAGTAAAAACAAAGATTTTCAACTGTGAAAACCTCTCAGGCAACAAGACGTAGTAGTCTGATGCAATCCCACCCCAAGTGGCTGTAACTGAATAACACAACGTGAAAAAACTGATTTTATTACCTGTGATAGTCAACGTATCATCACCGTACGACGTTAAACCGTTATATATCCCACTGATCTCTTCGTGCGTAATACCATACATTAATATGACAACGATGATAACAGGCAACCCAATAAAAGTTTCAAATTTCAATAGATAATGGATACCGAACAACGACACAACCAAACTGATCAAACAAATGATCAAAATCCCAATCTCTAAAGGGACATTCCCATTTGATAACCACTTCAAGATTTCACCACCTAGGACACAGTTTGTCACAGACCAACCTAAAACACCAATGACATTAATCAACGAAACAAAACGAATGGTGAATCTGCCGAATAAGAACCTTGCTGAACACATCTGTCTTAATCCTGATCGTGGACCCATAGTTGAGCAATACGCAGCTATCAAACACCCGAATAAAGTGCCTGATAGACCAAAGGCTAGGGTGTCTTTGTAACCTAATCCGAAAATCAAGGGACCTAGGAAATACGATGACATGGATGTTAATCCACCACAACCGGATATCCAAAGACCAGCGACGGTGAATAAACTGTGTAGGAGGGACTTTGTAGAACGTTCATTTGATAAGTATCTATGGATTCCTTGAGATTCAACTCCATAAGAATCTATCAATTTTGAAAATTTGTCGAGTTTTTTCAACATGTCTAATTATATCTATTTACTAATAATTTGACTCTAATTCTGTATACGAACTTTCTTCCTCTTTTTTTCGCCTTTCGGTCTAATAGATGCCTATGGAGTGAAGAATTTTGAAGCAATCAGTAGCTTAATATACACATGCATTTTTCAAATGACTAACTCAAAACGGGTCTAATTATGAATAGTTATGTTCTTTATCAAACCATCAAGTATAAATATCATTTTCAGATTTGAACAAGGTGAAAAAAACTGTTAAATTCGATTATCGGCTTAAGAGATACCCGTCAAAGTTGATTATCATTGTTTGGCTTCTGGTGCGACGACAAACCTGCCAAATATGATGATCTCATTAGGGAAGATGCGCCATTTGAGGCAGACTCTCATTGTTTTTCTTGGTTGGTTGCACAGTTATTTCCGAGACTAAGGTTATCTCCTTTGAGAGAATGCTTGAACTGTGTTCTTTTTGGAGGAGTGCTATTTAACCGATGATTGGGGTGAGGAGCAGGAAAAAGTAGAAGGGTAAATAAAAGTTTATTTAATGTATAACGGAAAAAAACAATACCATAATTAATATGTGATAAGATTAACATTGTTTTGAGGGAGAGAGAAAATGAACAGAAAGAGCACGTACGGCAAAAACATAAAATGAAGTATAATAAACATAAGAGGAATAATAATCAAAAAAAAGAGTAAGAAAAAAGAAGATATTAGATAAGACAACAAAAAATAATGTTTATAAACATACATACTTACATACGTGTGATGAACAAAAAAACAAAGAATAAAAACAAAAAAGATAATTTATACAGAAAGAGAATATCAGAAAAACAATATAAAAAAGAAAACAAAATTGTATAACAAGTAGAATTAAAGAACGCAAATTAAAAGCATTTAAAAATATGGTGATCATGTGTATATAAATATAAAGCAAAAGAATAAAATATGTATAACAAAGAAAGGATGACTACAGGTATAGTAGTATTAATAAAGGCTAAAGACAAAGAGAACGGAAAGAAAGGGCGTAAAAATACAAGAATTTTTTAAATGATTTCAGAGCTAGAAAGCTTATTGCTATTACTGCTGCTTTCGTTTGAACTGTTTATAATAATACCCATTGGATTGACGTTCCCATATGGCTCAAAAATACCTGAATCGGAATCATCGTTATCGTTATTATTACCGTTGTCGGTATTGTTGTTTATATTCACTGGCAGTGAAAAATTGGAAAGTTGTTCAAATGTACCAGAATTGCCAGTTGATGATCTAGTACGCGGTAGCAAACGATCATCGTCTGAATAATCGTAAAATTTATCCATACCATCGTTATTAATCATTTGGTCGTTGTTGTTGTTAGAACCACCAGCGTTTGATTGATTAACTTGGAACTGTCTTGGCATATTGCCGCATCTATCTTTCCCGAAATTGATCTTGCAACGATGATAATCGTCATTATTTCTGATTCCATCAATTGCTTTGATTGCATTTGAGATATTTGTGAAATTCACAAAACAACAGTGACGTTCATCAAAGAAATTGATTTGCTCAGTTTCACCAAATTCTTTGAAATCACGGAATAGTTTCTCCTTTGTGAACGAAACATCTGGTATTTTATCTAATCCCCCAATGTAAATGTTACGGGATGCACCATTACCCACTGCCAAATTGATTGAATTTGGAAGAGGTCCTGAATGTTTACCCCATCCAACTTTGATCTTTCTGTTATGAATGATTAAACCATGTAATGAACTCATAGCATAGAATTGAGCAGCTGAAATTGGATCAATAAAAGTAATGAAGCAAACGTGACGCTCATTGATTAATCTAATGTTTTGTAGTATACCACCACGAACAACGTTACAAATCTCTTCAATCGTAGAATCTGGATGTAGATTGCCTAAATAAATCGTTCTGTTACCCAAATTTGACGAGCCGCCAGCAGAAGTGGCAATAACAGCAGCTGCATTTGATTGTTGAACTAGTGCATTTGCAATCAAATCTCTATCAACTTGATTTAATAGATTTTCACTGTTTGGATTTAGACCTAAATATTGAGCAGCATTATGTTGTTGAGTTTTAGTTATGAATGCACATCTATCTTTACCATAGAAAACTTTCTTATCTTTGTACTTTTCAACTAAAGGTAAACTTTGAACACATCTGATTGCACTCAAAATTGCAGTGAAATGGACAAATGCAATTTTCTTATCATTCAAGATTTTGATCGTATCGATTGGACCATATTCTTCTAAATCTCTTAATAGATCAAATTCGGTAACAAATTCGTCGAGATTGCCTAAATAGACATTCCTTGTGGCATTATAACGAGCAACGCATGATGCTACAACAGGTTGGACAGGGGTTGGTTTGCCCCAACCAATCTTGACATCGTGGTTGTTGATTGTTAATCTTTTTAAAATTGCATCTGAGTGGAATAGCATAGCAGAGTTTTCATCCAAGAACGATATAAATGCACAGTTTTTGGAAGGTAAAATTTTAAGTGATTCAACCGTACCTGATCTAACGTGGTTTAATAATTCATGAGCAGGAATATCAGCCGGAATGTTACCTAAATAAACAGTTCTGGAAGGAACAGAAGAAGTCTGTAATTGATCTTGTTGCTGCTGTTGCTGTTGCTGCTGTTGCTGCTGTTGTTGTTGTTGTTGTTGTTGTTGTGATTCCTGTAAACCTTGTTGAGGTTGAGGTTGAGCGTTTGTTTGATTTTGTAATAGTTGCTGTGAAAGTTGACCTTGCTGGGATAATGAACCTGACATTTGAGTTTGCAGTTGCTGTTGGAACGAGCCTAATGAGCTTTGAGGCTGTAAGCCGGAAGAGAAGGGCATACCTGGGAATTGCTGTTGTTGTTGTGGTAGTGGCTTATTGATAGAGTTACTTGAAGAACTGTTCATGAAAGAGTTATCCATTTGAGACGGATTTGAGAATTGTTGTAAATCGTGTTGATAAAACAGTTCATTATTACCCACATTGTAAGATTGGTTTACATTGGGTTGCTGTTGTTGAATATGCTGGTAATTTTGTTGTTGTTGCTGTTGGTAGCTTGGTTGAGGGGTCATTGCATTAGCTTGTTGCCATTTTTGCTGTTGCAAAGAGTTGGAAGACAAAAATGAGGATTGATTTTTATTTGAAGAGGTTGAATGAATTGAATTATTATCGCCTTGTTCCGAGTTGCTATTTGAGTTATATAATGAACCCAAATGTTCGTGGGATGAAGTGTTGTAAGGTTGTTGGAACGTCATTGAAAAATAATATGAATTAAATAGAGTGGCAAACGAGGTTGTTATAGACGTTGAAAAAGTTACTAAAATAAAGAAAATGAGGCAGAGAATGATTTTCGAACTTTTTTGGTGACAGACAGTAATAGTAATAATAATACAAATGGGATTGGAAAATAAAGTGAATGGGAAATAAAGATTAAAACAGCCAGTGTGAATAGATTTTTAAAGTCAAATAAATTGGCGTATATATGCTGTATGTAGAGATAATTTTATATTTTAGCCAAAAGATGTGCTACTTTGCTGTTTTGAAACCTATGGGAAAAAGTTTTTCTTTGTATTTTTTTTTGGGTTTGAAGTTTCTAAGTACCTTTTGATTCAGATTTCTAATTCCAATCGAATGATAATATAAATGGTGTAATATATATTTTGGTATAATTAAATGGTTAAATTCTCGAGGAATATTGAAATGAGCCTGTTAGAAAGTGACAAGAGACGGAATACTTCGTATTTGATGGATGAAATTCTTAACAAGACGGAGCAAAAAAAATAAGTTGTGGAGGCAAATGATGACTTAAGGCGTGAAAAATGCAGGGAGATCGGGCAGTATATTCTGTTCAATGTACGTATGTATTGAAGAGTATAAGAACAAGTGTGTATATGTGCATACAAATTGGTTTCAAATAAGAGTATAAACTGAAAATTGTCGTTGGAAGGAAACAAATAGGAACAGGTTGAGCAACAGGCAGAAATTGACAGGTTACCGTTTTAGAATATTTTTTGAATTTCCCCGATCAAATTTAAATTTTTCTTTTCCTCACCGATTTGGGATTTTTGAATTTGCTGCGATTGATGGAATGACAACTGAATTTGATGGGCAAGACTACAACTACCGGAAAATTGTATGCACGTACCTATATTATTATGTATATCTGAGTATTGCATAGGTGTTATACGATATACACATATACATATATACTTACACTCGTTGACTATGGTATATAAAGGAGACGTAGATCAATTTGCTTTGGGTACATTAAGCCGTTGCTGATCAATGAATCAAGTCATAAGAACACTAATCAACTAACCAGGCGGCAAGACACAAGCAACCGAACAGATGCCATCAGCTAACAAACGGTTTTCCATATTTACTACTGAGCCTTATTTGTTGGGTATATTTGTTTATAGATTTAGTAAGCTGTGCAATATATATACACTCTTCAGATGCTATAAATACTGCTTCTATAGATACGCCTTTTCGAACACGGGCAGTGCTTTTGCGTTTGCGTTACTTAATTGCTCTTATATTGGCTAATGAAATTTGTTCCAATGAAATGGATGTGCTGTTTGTTGAATCGAATAAGAGATCTCAGCTCAGTGTAAACAATTAATCAATCTTATCGACTACTCTCATTACTATTGTATAGCATCCTAGAACAATGTACAACTGTATTGGAATGTTGCAATTCAAAAGGGGGGAATCCCATTTCTATGATTTTATATGTTGGATTAGTCTTTAGTATATAAATCGAATTGTCAAATTCCAGGTACCATCAACATGGGATACTGAGCCAATATTATATAACGCCTTCTGTATTTGCGCTTTTTGTCTTATCTCTTTAAATATCTCTCTTTTGTATCTTGTATCTTCCCCATATCAGGAGGCAATATAGTTCATTGACGTATTCCCAACAATCCAAAATACTCTATACGCCCTGAATATGGCCAATCAACCACAACAATGCCCATATAATTAGTGTACTAGAAAGATGGACGATGAAATCCCACACGAACGAAACTCATCATCAACGCGGCGTTAAGTCTCGCCTTGTTGCGCTCTATTGTTCTCAATGCGGGTACTATTACGTAGTGCATTCAAAGTCAGTCTAATTTGTCATCCCGGCGTTGGGAAGGTGTCTCTTGGTATTCTCAAGTCGGCCGACGCGACTTGTAAAGATGTAAAGACGGTTGGCAACGAACGCGTCGCTAACTCCTCACACCACGACTTTCATCCATGCCCCGGTTTTTTGCTTTTCTCATTTACACCTTTACACCAGCTGATAGCCATTTCTCACATCTCGCTCCAAATTTTGTCTGTAGCTTTGGAATTATTCCATCTCTTAGGTACTGTTTTCGAATCTTTTGTTTTAAAACAGATCTATGGATTATGCATAATTTATCTATATATAATTTACCTTAGAACTCGTATTATTATTATCACTTCCTACAGTACCCTTCACTTACATCAGCATCCAAATCTCAGCTAGTCTGATTTTTGTTCCTTCCCTTTCACTACATCTTTTTACTTACTGTTAATCAATCAACTCTCCAGTATATTTATCTGTCTATCTCTTCAACTTATCTTTCAAATCTGTCAAGCTACTTCCGAATAAATGAGCCAGGCCTCTCCAAACGCTAAAGTAATGGGTGGTTCAGTTAACCAGCAACAATCCACCCAGGCTTACATGATGAAGTTACTGAATAGTATTCAGCCTCCTCCTGGAATGACAAGACAGCAGAAACTACAACAGATGATTCACTCTGGTGAGTTGAAAAAAGATGACATATTACTGCTACAAAGACACCAACAGATGGTTAAACAACAACAAGCTAGACTTGCTCAACAGCAACAACAACAACAACAGCAGCAACAGCAACAACAACAATCCCAACAAGGTAGAACTTCGAGTCAGAATGAAAATGCTCCTGTTCCTGTTAACCAAGCTCAATTGGCGCAACAACAAAGAAGATTGTTACAACCACAGCAAGCACAACAGTTATTGCAACGGCAGCAGGCGGCCCAAGCTCACGGTCAGCAGCCACAACAGCAACAACAAGTCCAGCAAGGCCAACAAGGCCAACAACCAAGAATGACTACTCATCCAACTCAGCAAAGTCCTGCTCAACAAGCAGCTCAGGTTCACATTCAGCAACAACAACTACAACAACAACAACAGCAGCTACAACATCCTAGTCAACAACGGAATTTCCTCGGTTTAACTCAAGAACAATTGGCCAAACTAACTCCACAACAAAGAAAAGTTCTAATGATTCAACAGTTGAGGAAAAGAGCTAAAACTCAAAGATTTTATGAAAGTAACCAGGAAATTTTGAAAAAATTTGAACATTATCCACCATCTCTGGAATTTCACATTCATGAAAATCATTATCGTTTTGGCAATCAAGATGCAATAATACCTAAATCGTCAGCCACAATAAAAGACTTCTTGGTGTACGTGGCAAAAGGAGAGGTTCCTGAAGCTTTAGTGGAAGTTATCAAAGATGGGGGAATACCTTTGTATGACGGTTCATTGATTTTAAGAGTTCATGATCATAGAAATTTGATTGAAATCAAACATCAAGATGACAACATCAGCAGCAACAACAAAACAAATGAGCCGCCAATAAAAGCTGAAAATTCAGATTCGTCCAAAACTGAAACAACCAAACAACCAAAAGAATATAGAACGGTATTAAGATTCACCCAGTTAGCATTTTACGATGATTTATCATATCAAACAGATTCACAACAATTCCATGATACTTTTGCGTTAACATTTGAAAGTGAGGTTTTAACTGCAACAAATAGAAATTTGAATCTACAATCAGTGTTAAATCCTTACAGATTTGATCCTTCGATAAGACCTTATGATTTACAAATTCCTTATTATGATTCAACCAAAGATGAAATGGTTTATAATCATCGTATGGATGCAAGAGAGTTATCGAATGATTCTTCGGATAATACTATTGTTGAATCGTTGACTTATAAGAATTACAAGTATAAACCATTGCACGAAGATTTACCACACACCAATTCTAAATACGAGCAACTAATGACAATCTTGAATGAATCTTATTCACATAACAATAAACTATCAGAGAATTCAAGTTCAAGTTCAACGAATAATGAACCTGGTCAATTCCAAAGATTGAAATTTGTTGAAATGTGGCGGAAAAAAGTTGAAATGATTAAGCAAGCTGCTAATAACAACACTGGAATCTTGAACAACTCTACAAACGATAATAATATGGGTGGTCTGTTTGGCGGTATGACTCAACAACAGAGGGTCTTAATTAATCAAGAAAGAATGTTGAATCAAGCACAAAGAGAACAAATGGCATCTGCTGTTACTGCAGCCAATCTGAATAATTCTAACAGTAACATGCCAAACAACGATTCTTTGATGAATGGTAGCTCCTCTACCAACAAACAGAAAAATGGCACTCCGCTCCCGTCGAACAATATGAACTCTTTAAATACAAATTCTGCTACACCGGCTTCAAACTCTGCTGCAAACGGTTCAGTAGCAGGTGCTAAAAATGATAAAAAACCTAAAAAACCAAGAAAGCCAACCAAGAAACAATTGGCCGCACAAGCTGCTGCTGCTGCTGCTTCTGGCTCAACTCCGACTCCAACAACTTCCGCCGGTGGTGTCAAACAGCATCCAAATGTGGCAGGTAAGACTCTTCCAGGTCAATTTGCAGGTAAAACGTTACCTGGAGGTGGATTACCAAATACTGAAGATGGACCACCGAAGAAAAAGAGAGCAACGTACAAGAAGAAAGCTAAGGAGACAGCTAATTCCGGAAAGTAGTTTAGTTTTATGTTTTTCTTTTTATGTGTGTAGGTGTATTCAAGTATCTGTTTACTTTGTATATCTTTCAAATTTTAATTGGGTTCGAAAAAGTGTAACAAAATGTCCAAAGAAAGTTCAAAAATAAGGGGGATAAAATAAATCGTCCCCAATCGACGCTAAAAACCTCCCACGTCGATTTTATTTCTTACGAGGTTTTCAGTGAATTTCCGCTCGCAGTCAAACTTCAATATCCACAGAGTTTGAATTATGGCTTATTACCTTAATTAACTTTCTTGTGAGCAACTCAGTACAAGACAACGGCAAGCGGAATACCATTCAACCGTATACGACTAAAATCCCCAAGATGTCTAATGGTAACAAAGAGATCACGCAGAAGAAAAAATCGCAAAAACAACAACCGCAACAGCAACAGCAACGAGAACTCCCAGACCAACCTATAGAAGATCAAGAAGAACAGAATAACCAGCAAACATGGGAAATCTATAAGAATGCCCTAACGTTCAACGTGATAGCCAAATACGATCCTAAAATCAATCAATTCATGCATTTAACCTCATACTGTGTCGTTTACAAATACGACGATGAATTGAACGATTGGGAGAAATTGGATTATCAGGGTCCGTTGGTGGTGTACTCCAGGAACCACCAGGAAGTTGACGAGCGGTCCATCAGTGTGGATGAAGTTCTAAAGAATGACAGAGTTTATAAGTATGGGTTGATAGTGTTGAATAGATCCAAGCCTGAAAATTTCAGTATTGGGTTGTTGTCGAATAAGTATTTGAAAAAGTCGGATGGGGAAGATGATAGGGAGATTATAGTGGAGAAGAATGAAAAGTTGATTATTGTCAGGGATTTCAAGGGAGATACTTTTGGTTTGTGGATTTTTGCAGATGAAGATAGAGATTACATGTGTGAGATACTCAAATTCTGTATTGAGAATTGAAAGTGAGGTTGCCTGGTTATTTGATAGTGGTAATTTTGTGTACATTAGTATTAATAATAATAATTTATTTAGACGGATAAGAGAAGTGTTACTTAAATGTAATCTAATTGATTTTATCATTTACTTTTTTGCTGGTTGTATTCGTTGAGAATGAATCTAGATATCATTGTTAAAAGTGAAGTAAATCATAATTAAAAGTATATATGAGGGTAAAAAACAGTGGGGGAACATAAAACAAGACTTAAAGCATAGGTGGTGACATAACACAACGTATCATCATATATATACACGAAACAACATAAAAAAAAATTTCAAAACAAAAAATAGAAGCATTGAATAATTCAATTTTAAAATTATTTATCTTTTCCTTCCTTTTCAGCAGCATCAATTATATCAAATTCTGCCTTCCAGGTATTATTGCCTTCTTCCTCAGTAACGTCAGCAAACAAAGTATTGAAAACGTCACTGTACCAGTCAGCCGGAACCGGGGATAAACCTTCTTTAACATTTTCAGGTAACTCATTCCAATCGGCTAAATTATCCTTAGGGAATATAATTGTTGTAACACCGGATCTTTTTGCAGCAATAGCCTTTTCTTTCAATCCACCGATTCTTAAAACTTTACCAGTTAATGTGATTTCACCGGTCATTGCAACGTCTGGTCTCAATGACTTGTTGAATGCTAAAGATAAGAAAGACGATGTGATTGTAACACCAGCTGATGGACCGTCCTTTGGTGTGGCACCTTCTGGACAATGTAAATGAATTTCAGCTTTCTCAAAGAATCTGTTCTTTGGATAGTGCTCAGCCAAGAACATCTTGGAGAATGAGTATGCGATTCTAACTGACTCCTTCATAACGTCACCTAGTTGACCTGTTCTTTCAACCTTTGGTGTTGCCGTCTTGTTAATAGCATGTTCCAATACAGATTCAATGTACAATGAGGAACCACCCATTGAAGTCCATGCCAAACCCATAACGACACCGGGTGGAGTAGTTTCGTATAATCTATCAGAAGTGAAAACTGGTGGTCCAACATAGTCCTTCAGATTGTCGGCAGTAATTTCAACTTTGTAATCACCTGGAACAACCAATTGTTTAGCAACTTTTTCTTCTTCTTCAGCAGCAGGAGCAGCGGCCTTATCATCTTCTTTAATTTTGGAAGCTTCGGGTTTAGTAGTGGATGATTCAGTCGATTCAGCAGTAACTTTGTCCTTTTCTTCTTCTTGAATGACATCAATTTCTTCTTCCCCAACTTCTCTAACAACGTTCAATGCAGCTTTTCTATAAATTTTTTCAATTTGCTTTTTCAAGTTTCTAACACCACTTTCTCTACAATAATTTTTGATCAAAGCTTTAATGGTTTCTTCTTGTAAGTCAACGTTGACATTTTCTAAACCAGCACTAACTCTCGCATCTGGAGCTAAGTACTTTTCAGCAATCTTAATTTTTTCGTCTTCGATATAACCTGAAATCTCAATAACTTCCATACGATCAAGTAAAGGACCTGGAATGGTGCTCAACGTATTAGCAGTACAAACAAACAAAGTCTTGGATAAATCGATTGGAACATCCATGTAGTTATCCAAGAAAGAATTGTTTTGTTCAGGGTCTAACAATTCTAATAGTGCAGATGATGGATCACCACCATTAACACTATGTGTGTGTGACACCTTGTCAATTTCATCGATTAAAATCAATGGGTTTTCAGTTTGTGTCTTTTTCAATGCTTGAACAACTCTACCTGGAATAGCACCAACATAAGTTCTTCTATGACCTTTGATTTCAGCAACATCGCTTAAACCACCAACAGAGAATCTATAAAACTTACGGTTCAAAGCTTTAGCAATGGATTTACCAATGGAAGTTTTACCAACACCAGGTGGACCAACGAAACAAATAATTTTACCGTTAATCTTGTTTAGAAGTTTACCCACGGCAATGAATTCAAGAATTCTATCCTTAACATCTTTCAAACCATAGTGATCTTCATCCAAGACAACTGCAGCATTCTTAATACTATATTCATCTTTGGATTGTTTACCCCATGGGATTTGAGTTAACCAATCCAAATAATTTCTAGTCACTGTAAATTCAGACATCATTGGTTCTAAAGTTTGCAGTTTGTTGATTTCATCATCGTAAACTTTCTTAACTTCTTCAGGCATCTTCAAATCCTTAACCCTTTCGTTATACTTGGCAATTAATTTTTCTCTACCATCATCAATACCAAGCTCTTTTTTAATCCATTTCAATTGTTCATTCAAATGGTATTCTCTGTGCCTCTTTGTCATTCTTTCTTCGATATCTTTTTCAATTTTTTTTTGTAGCTCTTTATTCATCAACTCTTTTTTCAAAACAGTTAAAGCTTTTTCTAGCCTTTGCTCAATATTAGTACAGTCCAAAATTTCTTGTAAATCCTTTTGGTTACCAGCGGTAACAGCAGCTGCAAAATCGGCTAATTTTTCAGGACAGTTGAAAATGTCACTATGTAACGAAGCACTGAAAGTTGCCAATTGGTCACTGAATGATTTATTCAAGGTTGACATTTCTTTTAATACTTCCAAAATAGCAGCTGTTAAAGAATTCACGATTGGATTGTTCTTTTCATAAACCTCATCTTCTAGATTAGAAACATTGACCAAAGTAATAGGGTATTTTTTCAAGAAGGAAGTTGGATTATCTTCTTCCTCCTCTTCAATAATAACTTCATCAGTATTAGTCTTGTAAACCTCACTAGGGTCAACCAATTTCAGGTTCTTTGGTTCATCACCCTCTTTTTCGCCAGTGATGCCTTCAATGATCTGCTTTCTTTGAACAGAATGTTCTTCAGGAGAAACATCAGAAACAGTGGCTTTGGTAGTGCTATCAGCATTCTTTTGTGGTGGGAAGATATCATCAATCTTAATTCTCTTGTGTGGGTACAAAACAGTAGTCAAAGTTTCCACTCCAGTTTCGTTGTCCTTAGTGTAAACGTTTGATGTAATTTGTGCCAAAACACCAGTTTCATAAACTTCATCCTTGCTTTCAATTATATCACTTTCCATGTTTTCATTCTTGAATAAGAAACAGCCAATAAATGGATACTCTCTATCTAAGGATTCTTTGATGGCTTTGATAACGTTAACATCAGAGATGATCACCGCTTTGTAAAAGCCAGGGAATAAAGGACGTCTCGAAATTGGTAAAGCAATGATTTGTGGGTAAACTTCGGGTAATTCAACAGTTGATGGTGACTTACTCTTTGGTCTGGGTGGTGTCGTTGGAGGAGCCGTGCCGTCGTCAGATGGTGGAGCTGAATCACTACCCCCAGCTGCTGCTGAGGAAGCAGAGCCTGATGATAGGCTTGATTTGTCGGAATTCCTCACTGTTTTGCTTGAATCTGAGGTTGGTTTGTCCTCTTCTTCAGTCTCCTTTTCCTTTTCTTTTTCTTTTTCCTTTTCAGCCGGTTTTTCAGTTTCTTTGTCTTTTGATTCTTCATTATCTGATCCTTCTGGTTTCTTACTCTTGAGCGTCAAAGATGGTGGGAGATCAGGAGCTTTAAATTGTGATAATGGAGCAGTTGGAATGAGATCCAACAATGATGACGAAGATGATGATGATGATGCAACTTTGGTGGCTTTTGCTCTAAAAATAGTATTCATTTCATCCTCTAAGGATTTTCTGACTAATGATTGGGCTTGTAATTTGGATATTTGACTAGCTTGCCTCTTGAAAGCACCCATGAGTTGGTGCTTTCTAGCGATTCGCTTTGAACAGGAGAACATGATGTCTGGTACAATATATTCTGTATGTCCAGTGTATAGTTCCAATTTGTTACTTATATAGCACAAAATAGGCCGTTGACTTGTATGTTCACCAGCGATGGACAGGCAGTATTATCCTTAAACCTGAAGAGAGCTGGCAGATGTCGAAAATGGGGGCCGTTCCGTTTGCCACTGTGAGCGCGGAGTGAGGGTTGGTAAGATAATGTTTGGGGTGCTAGGGTGTTTTTATTTTGTCATACCTATCTACTGATCTGATCTGATCTACTCTACTCCACTCTACTCTACTGGAATAGTACTTGGCGAATATGAACATGAATTTAAATTTGAACATGAATATATAGTCAGTGTTGATAGTTGTTAAGTTTGACAGGGGAAAAAAGCACCTTATAAAAGAAATCGGAATGTTAGGGATGTTGTCTATATAGTATATAGATCAGGAAATCTATTTTGGACCAAGCATCTTTTCTGGTCTAACCCATTCGTCGAATTCTTCTTCAGTTAACATACCTAATTCCAATGCGGAAGCCTTCAAGGTTAAACCGTTCTTGTGGGCGTGTTTAGCTGTCTTTGAAGCAGCATCGTAACCGATCTTTGGGTTCAAGGCAGTAACCAACATCAAGGATTCGTGTAACAATTGGTCGATTCTCTTGGTGTTGGCAATGATACCGTCAACACAGTGGACTCTGAATGAGTTACATCCATCAGCTAATAATCTAACAGATGATAACAAGTTAGAGATCATAACTGGTTTGAAAACGTTCAATTCAAATTGACCAGAGGCACCTGCAAAAGTAATACAGGAGTGGTTACCAAAGACTTGGGTACAAACCATAGTTAAAGCTTCGTTTTGGGTTGGGTTAACCTTACCTGGCATAATTGAAGAACCTGGCTCGTTTTCTGGCAAAGCTAATTCACCGTAACCACATCTTGGACCAGAACCTAAGTATCTGATATCGTTAGCAATCTTGAATAAAGAAACGGCAACAGTGTTTAAAGCACCGGAAGCTTCAACAACAGCATCGTGAGCAGCTAAAGCTTCGAACTTGTTTGGGGCAGTGTAGAATTGTAAACCAGTTAAAGAGGTAACTTCTTCAGCAACTTTTTCAGCAAAACCGATTCTGGTGTTTAAACCAGTACCGACAGCAGTACCACCTTGAGCCAAGAATCTTAAATTTTCTAAAGAAACTTCAACTCTCTTGATACCGTTGGTTAATTGAGCAACGTAACCAGAGAATTCTTGACCTAAAGTTAATGGAGTGGCATCTTGTAAATGGGTTCTACCAATCTTGATAATTTCAGAGAAGTCATCGGATTTCTTTTGTAAAGAATCTCTCAAAGCTTTCATTTCTGGTAACAAGTGGTTAGTGATTTCAGTAACGGCAGCAATATGCATAACAGTTGGGAAAGTATCGTTTGAAGACTGAGACATGTTAACGTGATCGTTTGGGTGGACTGGGGATTTAGAACCTAATTCACCACCTAGTAATTCGATAGCTCTGTTTGAGATAACTTCGTTGGCGTTCATGTTGGATTGGGTACCTGAACCGGTTTGGAAAACGACTAGTGGGAAGTGGTCGATTAACTTACCTTCAGCAACTTCAGTAGCAGCAGTCTTGATGGCATCTGCCAATTCTGGCTTCAAAACACCTAAATTACAGTTGACGGTGGCAGTAGCCTTCTTTAAAACACCAAAAGCGTGGACAATTGGAGCTGGCATGATTTCTCTTGGGCCACCGATCTTGAAGTTTTGTAAAGATCTTTGGGTTTGAGCACCCCAGTACTTGTCGTTTTGGACTTCGATGTCACCAAAGGCATCCTTTTCGGTTCTTAAAGCTTTTGCAGTAGAAGAGAAAGCTCTTGAGGCCATTTTGGTTGATTGTGCAATTGATCTTCTTGCCGATAACATTGTTTAAATTTTATGTTTGGCAGTTGTGATGAGCGGAAAGAGGTTTAAAGTGGACGTAATTAATAAGATTGGAAGTGGAATTCAAAGGAAGAATAAGAATATTTCTGATCTGAGAATTTCAGAAATAATTAAAATCGAGCAGCGTTGTTAATATTTTGCAACAGGACGTCTGAAGAAGTCAAATTGGACTGAACGGGGTTAGTCGGTTAGTTATCCTTTCAGAGTTGGAGAGGTGGAGGTTGTCCAATTCAGTGGGGATATTCTTGGTATATATATGGCTACATATTATACACGATCTCCGGTGTCTCCATGGGATGAAGGGTGACCAGCTCCAAGTGGATTCCAGGGTGACTCGAGACTCCAGATCCCCCGGACCCGACCCCGGCATATTCCATTTTATCCTTTCTTCCTTTGTTTGAACTACTACTAGGACACTATGAAGGAAGCGATTATCCTCCACCCCACATTTATTACTGGTTTGGGACGATCTGTCCTGTTAGTGTATTGTATTACTCAACTTTGACAAGGTTATGGTGGAATGTTTATAATATCAACCTTTTCAGGTTATATATAGGGCGTATGTATGTTGTTGAATAGTAGAAGTTGGGGCTAAATCAACTATTGTCAACCGTTGTATACATGTGTAGTTCTGGTCATATTGATCTAATACATCAATAGATGCCACAACCTTTAGGTATGGTGTTCAATGTAACTATGGCTTGTATTCTTTAGGATATAACACGTCTATATAAAAGGTAAATAAGGAA
The DNA here is from genome assembly GCA_019232045.1 of Ogataea degrootiae. Classification (NCBI taxonomy): domain Eukaryota; kingdom Fungi; phylum Ascomycota; class Pichiomycetes; order Pichiales; family Pichiaceae; genus Ogataea; species Ogataea degrootiae. Next base: position 40,418 of record JAHDIT010000108.1, read on the forward strand.
TCCACAATATTTGGCATATGTTTGCAAAAACCCTTGTAACGAAAATGATTTGAATACAGTGGGTAGTATGAGTCGATTACTCAGTTGGTGACGGCATTGAATAATAAAAGCTTTGAAACCAAAAAAAAACAAATATGTCATATTGGAATATATATATGGATACAAATTCACAATAAAAAGTAAAAACTAGTTAATAAAAAAGATTAAATCAAGAAAAGAAACACAAAATAAAACAAAATTACAAAATACTTTATAGTTGATAGATGGTACAGAACAAAAAGAAATTTATATGAAAAGAGGAAACGATCAGTAAGCAAGTCTAAATAATGTAATAACCTTCGTTAGTTCCATTATAGTATGTATCAAAAGGTAATTCTTCTCCTGTTTCGATGCTAGTAACGGATTCAACAACAACTTCACCAACGGTTTCACCTTTTTCAATAGGTCTAGAACTGGTGAAATACAATTCCATAGGGAACAAAGCTTCATCATCGTCAGTATTATGGCACACAATTTCAAATGTGCCCGATGGATTGGCAATTAAATCAGTCATCTTAACCATTAGGCCTTCTTCGACATAAGTTAAGGAAATGTTATCGTGATCACTTGATTCAGTAGTTGCTTGGCTGATTGGAATAACTAAGCTGATTTCATCAATAGGCTTGTCCGGTAATGTCTCGTATTCAAAAGTTAGATTTATAGTACCGTTATCGTTGTTATTCACCCAGGTTGTTAACAATATTGGTAATAAAACGTTGGTATCCTCTGAAACAGTTGGTTTTGGGGTAGACTTCCATCTTAAAACACCTAATGATTGATCGTTTGATGGGAATGGCTTGGTTCGATCCTTTAATCCAATAATAGCAGATGAGTTGAACAAAGTCTTGTCAACATTAGGATGGGTCTTGAATTGAGTGCTTGTTTCAGTGTTGTTGTTCAGTCTTAGATTAATCAAAGAATGCGCCAATGATATGTCATTTATTCTTAATTGTAAGTCACCCTTAATTTCAGCTGCAGAAATGGCACCTTCTCTGGTAATTTGGGCCGTGTATTTTTCGTTTATGGTTACCATAATACCGTTATTTTCGGTCTTCTCTTTTGTAGATGCCACTGGTTCATATGCTGGGGATGTAGATTGTTGTTGTTGTTGGTATGAAGAAGGAGGTGCAGGAGCAGGTGTGTTGATCAATAATGATTGCGAATCACCACCTAATCTGTTAGACTTCTTACCTAATTGCAAGCCACCCTTTCTTGGAGGGGCTCTACCAAACTTGGAAGTCTCTGGTTCAGGGGCTTGGTACTGTTGAGCTGGTTCAGCTTGGATGATGGTTTGTTGTTCGTAGGATGGTTGAATGAAATTTTGAGATTGCTGGAATTCGTGGGACTCCGTGAACTTCTTCATCATTTCCTTTCTTAGTATTTCCTTGGCCTTTCTCTTTCTTTCTTCGGTGGCTTCTAATTCTTTGTTTCTTTCAATGATCTCTTGAATCTTTTCCTCATGTGAATCCATTTCTAAGAAGGTGATGATTTGAGTCAAGTTCAAGTTCTCTCTGTAACCTAAGTTGATAATTTCATCAAAGGCGTGTATAATTTCAAAACAGTTGTCAAAGATTTCTTTTTCGTCAACGGTTCTTAAAATAGATGTAATTGTTTGAGTGAACAAATGCAAAGTATCAATGTCTTGTAGAATGTTTGAGTTCTTGTTCGTGATTAAAACAACGTAGAACTCTTCTAATGGTTGATAAACATATCTAACATTTTCATCTTCCACGGTAGTATGTTGACCTTTTATAGCATCTGACAATAAAGTTGGGAAAGCAGCCAACAGAGCAGTGACTCTATCTTTAGACAAGTCCTTGAATTGTCTTGACAAGATGGCTTTGCCGCCACGAGAACAAATTGAAGCAGCTAAGACAACCATGATATAACTTTATGTAAACTGTGTTTAGAACGATATTTATTATTTGAATTGGTAATAAAATGGCCTTCTATTTGTTTCTTCCTGTTCTTGTTAGATAAACGAAACGGAGTGCTAATGTTTATGTAATTGAAGGAAAGGAAGGAATAAGAGATGAAAAATAAAAGTCAAGCTAACTGATAATATAAGGCAGATCAATCAGGCAGATGAATAGATAGATGTCTTTGTGGTCAATTGGAAGAAGGGCTTGTAGATCATTCTGGTGACACCAAACATTGTGTATAACATATTGCATTTGTTGATGTGTCCAAAGGATCCAAAGAAGCGAAGGTGAACTTTTGATTTTCGAGTGAGATCAAATCATAATATTGGCGTCTATCGACGGTATGTTATGCTAGCAAAAGGGCGATGGGCTTTTAGTTGCGTCGGTTGGGTAATTCTCCTGTTTACACCCCTGCACAGCGTAAAGATGTACAACTAAAAAAAATTGTATGTGAAAGGGTCAATCCAGTGTATCTCAAATATGGGGCCCTACTTCGATTCACCTATCTGGTCATGGTATTGACAAGTTGATAGAGTATAAGAAAAGGCAGCAAACACAATGAAGACAGGATACTACGAGTTACTAGGTGTGGAAGTCACTGCCACCGACGTAGAGCTTAAGAAAGCCTACAGAAAGAAAGCTCTACAACTCCACCCTGATAAGAATCCAGATGACATTGAAGCTGCCACAAGGAAATTCAACGAAGTCAGGCTTGCGTATGAGACACTAATTGATGCACAAGAAAGAGCATGGTACGATTCACACAAGTATCAGATTTTAATGGAAGATGAGGACTATGATAATGGTGAAGATAGCATTATTGGTGGTGAGACCTATTATGCTGGAACCTCCGTTCAAGACATATTGAAGTATTTCAATAATGATTTATACAATAGGCTTGACGATTCTGTTCAAGGAATGTATCAGGTTACCACTTTATTACTTGAAAAAATTGCCAGTGAAGAAGTGTCTGCTGGTAAACAACAAAACATCCCTGGTTTCAAAGACTTCAAAGATGATACCAATTTTGCCAGTGCTTGTGATTCTAAAGAATTGTTATTCCCCAAATTCGGTAATTCAAAATCGGACTATGGTAATGAAGTTAGAATGTTTTATAAGGTCTGGGGTAACTTTTCCTCTGTTAAGAATTTCAATTGGCTTGATGAATATAGATATTCAAATGCGCCCGATAGAAGAACTAGAAGATTAATGGAAAAAGAAAATAAGAAGCTTCGAGATCAAGGAAGAAAAGAGTACAACGAAACTGTTAGAAAATTTATTAACTTCATTAAAAAGAAAGATCCTAGAGTGAACCCAGCCATTCAAAAGAAATACGAGCAAGAAAGAATCAAGAAACAGCAAGAGGAAGTTAAATTGCAAGCTACTAAAGACAAGAAGGAGAGACAAAAGCAAAGAGAAGCTTACGAAGAACAAAACTGGCAATCTGTAGATCCAGATGAATTGGCTGAAATTGAAGAACAGCTGAGTAAGATTTACGATGAGGAGAAAATATTGAATGGACAAGAAACAGATGAAGAAGACTTGAACGCTGATATATATGAATGTTTTGTTTGTAACAAAGCTTTCAAGAGTGAGAAACAATTCAAAGAACATGAAAAATCAAAGAAACATTTAAAACTACTGAAACGGTTACAATGGGAAATGAGAAAAGAAGGTATAGAACTAGGTATTGATAATGACAATTATGTCAAAGAAGAAATAGAAGATGATGAGGATTATGATGACTATGCTGAGTACGACTCTGCTGTTGAAGATTTAGATGATTTAGATGATTTAGATGATTTGGACGAAGAATACATAGAAGACGACATAGATGGCGATATTGACCTTCCTGATGATCACAGTGACGACGATATTGATGACGATTTAAAAGAAATGGGTGAAAATGAAATGAATGATAAAATAGAAACTGACAATAATATATACAGTGAACTTGAGATTGATGACGATTTGGATTCAGACGTTGAATATCTTGCTAAAACAACTGACTCAAAACAAAAATCAAAAACAAAAAAGGGTGATGATGACAAATCAGCAGAATTGGCTACCCTTTTAGAGAAAAGCAGGCTTGATTCTGATTCTAATGATGAATGGTACAATAGTTCTTCCAGATCTAAAAAGAGTAAAAAGAAGAATAAGAGACAAGCATCGCAGCAACCAAACTTAGATAACTTAGATAGTCCAACTCCCCAAAGCAGCGTCAATTCAACAAACAATAATTCTCCTAAGCCGGCTCATAATGAAACGTGTTCTTTGTGTGGTGAAACTTTCTCAAGTAGAAATAAATTGTTCCAGCATGTCAACACCACAGGGCACGCTGCTCCACCTCCAAAATCAAAGAAGGGGAAGAAAAATAAGAAGAAATAAAAAAAACCATAAATTCATACTCTATGTTTTAACTTTCCTGTATATCCGTGTAATGAATAATGTCCGACAACAATAATAATTATATTAATCTACAAAAAATAAGTAAACTGAGGAGCGCATACTCCATACAAAGAGGGATACTTTTTAAAAAGAATTACAATGGGTTCCTATGAACAATAAAGCTCATAATTCGGGCGAATCTTCACCTCTAGCTCATGGTGTGGTAATTATTAACCTACGCCATGTGCCAACTGGTAAAAATGAGAAACTTTCATAAACAAAAAGTGAAAAAATAATAGATTGAGGCCAACAGGAATCGAACCTGCAACCCTTCGATTGCACGAAATCCATCTGGAGTCGAAAGCTCTACCATTGAG
>JAHDIT010000109.1:0-44768 GCA_019232045.1 Ogataea degrootiae
ATTGTGTTATTACATAAGATATTACGCGATTTGCTCTGTCTATAACAAACTTTGCTCTTTCCTTATCAACTCCCATAATTACTGTGTGGGCATTACGCAATTTGGTCTGTCTCTAGACAAGTCTGGTCTGTCCGTAGACATTCCCGTAGTTTGTTGTGGAGGTAGAGGAATTAGGGAAATTTAGAATTGATTATGTCATGCAGGTATAATTGTTGTGCGGGTATTACGTGATTTATGGTGCCTGTAGGGAAATCTATGGTGCCTGTAGGGTTTCCCGGGGTATTTCTATTTTTGGGCCGGTAATACAAGAATCCTACTATATATGACATTATAAATGTTGTTAGTTTTTTATGCATTCATTACTATTTTTCTTCTTTTGTAGCTAATATTGAAAAATGAAAGTTTTTTAATCATTAATATCTGTTACATTTTAAGAATGGCTATTTTTATTAATGAACTTTTATTTGACTGCAAAGTAATTCAATTCACTGGGATTTTTTTAATTTCATTAAGTTAACTCCTAATTCCCCATATTAGTTAGCTTATAAAATTTGATTTAATTGGAAAGTTTACGAAATATCCAGCATCGTAGAAAAAGAGAAATGGCATGAAAGTGGTTGTAAAGAATATTTTGAATTAGAAAAAATTTATTGATTAATTACTTAGAAAATAAATATGCATGAAACATTAAGAAACAAAGCAAATAAAACAAAAAACGTGTATATGCAAAAAAACACCACAAAGTGATAAGCAGACAGACAGGCGGCTATTTAGGTTAATATTCACTATCAATGGTTGAGGTTATTGTTAACTTGCAACGGATGATATCCATTACCATTACTAGTATTATTATCCGTATTGCTATTATTATTACTGGTAGTATAATGCGATAAATGATATTGAGTAGTATTATTATCATTAAATTGATGTGATAAATGCTGTAGTTGCTGATTATGATATCCATCAGTCTTGTATTGTAAATTTGAACCAACGTGATCGAATAACTGAGGTTGATGTGGTGGGTAATTGTTATTGTAAAGATGTTGTTGCTGTGGAATAATATTCTGTTGTTGGTGCTGAAGATATTGATATTGATCTTGCTGCTGGTTTGGTTGATTTTGATTATAATATTGGTGATTATCATTTTGGGAATACTCGTTACTGTTTTGATAAGGACGTTGCTGCTGTTGATACATTGACAGCAGGGCTAATGGATCTTGTTGTTGTTGTGGCAAAGATGAGTTTGTGTGGTTATTACTAATCAATTGTTGATCATTATAATCGAAATTGTTAATTTGATTAGTTGCAGAAGTTTGATACAGCATTGGGGTTGAACTATTTGATGATAAGGAATTTAATGATGCACCTGTCCCCATTGGTGTTGAACCTATTGAACTTGAATAATCAGATGATATTGAACTTCTAGGTTGGCCAAAGTAGTTTGTAGAATGTGAAACAGTATACTGTGCTAGAGGAGGAAGAGAAGAAGAAGTAGTTGGAGATGGTGTGTTTTCAAAATGATAATTTAATGACATATTATTCATCTTATTTTCTAGTTCCTTGGCTAGCAAATTATGAGAAATTTCGGTTGGACTATAGTAATCATTTGTTGAACTATCTTGCTGCTGCTGCTGTTGTTGAACCGGGGGTGATTGTCTTTGAATATTATTGGAATTTTGATTTGTTGGTGTAAATTTAGTTTTCTTTTGTTGTTGCTGTGTATTATTGATATTAAATCTAGTTTGTTGAACTTGATGAATATTATTAATCTGTTGTTCCATAACTCTACAATTATTAATGAAGACATTAGAGACATCACCATTATAAGTCGGTATTTTCCTAAAGGTACACATTTTGAATTCAATTTTACCATTACCAACTGGTAGATGATTTAACTCCTTGAACGTACATTTTTCAATTAGTGTTTCACCGGCAACAGGTAACTTGAAATCAGAATCAATTAATGAATGCTCTAAGTACAACTTCTTCAAATTTGGTAAGTTGATAAAATTGTAATCTAAAATAAAATCATTTAGTGACAATAATTTCAATGATTCAGGGAAATTAATTGCTGAAAAAATTAACGGTTTACCAATTTTATAATTATATCTTGAAATACCTTTCAGTTTCAAAGTTTCTAAATTGTTTGTTAATATTTTATTAATCATCGTTGAAATTTTTAAAATATCATCTCTTGAAAACGGGTATAATTCGGGACCTGAACCACCAGTATCATAACTAATATCGATACACAAGTCATTAATTGAAGATGGTAATGGAGCTGAAATTTTCTTCAAAATATTCAGTCTAATACTGAAATTTTGGATCAAACCTTTAATATTATGAATTGTGATTGAAAGTTTTTTCAAGTTAGTTGGCCATTTAATATTCTGTTCAGGTTCAATTGATTCTAAATTATCACTTGGATCCTCAGTTAATCTATAATAAGTGAAATGTGTTTTCAATTCTTGTAAATTCGAGCATTCTGATAAATCGAATCCATCATTATCCAAAACAACATAACTGATTTTTGAATGTGTTAAATTTGGGAAATATTTCAGTTTATTTAAATCTTTTGAATCTAAATAAGTATGAAAAATGTTTAAAATTTTCAAACTACTCAAATTATGATCCACATTGAATGGAATTATGAAATTTTTCAAAAATTTGATTTCACAATTTTTCCTTAGTTCCCAATTGTCGAAAAAGACATCCAGTGAATTGACATCTTCTTTTAATTCATTTAGGAAGTTTAAATTATCGATATTAACTAATTTCAATGTATCAATAGAATTTTTAACTGGAATTTTCTTGAAAACACCTCTATTAACACCAAACTTCAGATATTTTAAATTCCCACCTTGGAAATCGATCAAATCATTAAAAGGTTTTAACTTGGATTCATTTTCCAAAGATAGATGCAGCATTTCGATTTTATTTAAAATCGGATTAATGATCGCTAAATCGATTTGTTCTTGTTCATTTTTCAATAAAATTTTGATCACAACCAAGTTACCATCATTTAGATTCAATCTTTTGAATTCCTTATATGGTAAATGGAAGTCATGTTCCTTTTTCATCTCTTGATTTGAAAATTCTTTGAAAGATTTAACAATAAACAAATCGTTTCTAATTTGCTTGATTAAAATTTCAACTGGATTTGAATAATTTAAACTATAAAACCCATATAATTTGATATTTGAAGTTATATCAAATATTGAAAAAAACTTTGAAAAATTCAACAGCTCAATCAATTTGATTATAAATGAAGTTAAACTGTTCAATCCATAAACCAATTTTATCTTTTCGCATAATTTAATTCTATTTGAATTTCTATTTAAATTCTGAATTAGTTTGTTAAATTCTTCCAAGTTGATAGTATAATCAACGTCAAATAGTTTTAATTGAACTTTGTAAGATTCTGTGAAAATTAGACCTTTTTGTTCAAACAGTCTATTTGATAAATATTGTTCAATATTGGAAAATGTATCATCAGATTTTGAAGCGTCCTCTACGTTGTTCAACTGATTTTTCAGTTGAACCGGAAATGATTCTAAAAAGCTTTCTTTGCACATGAGGAGTCCATATAAGAATTTGGTCGAGAGAGAAATGAAACGCAATGAACGATTAATGGGTTAGATGTATAATATAATGTTTAGTATAGTGGTAGTTAGATGACTCGATAATTTATACAATTAAAATAATTGATATAGATTTATAGAAGGGGATATGTTGATGTGTGGATTTATTTAATCAATGGGATCTGGATCTAAGAGTGAGTTCAAAGCGACGGACTAGAGTTAGTGAAGAATTACAAGGTTCAATTTAATAGCGTGGTAAATGAACGTCTAATGAATAAAGTACATGAGTGAATAGAATTGATAGAATCGATACTGACTACAAAGAAAATCATAGATCAGGGGAAAGGAACTGAAACCAAAACCACTCCCAAGTCGATTTGGGGTTTTGGGGCATGCTTTTTTTCTCTCCAACAAGAAAGATTCCAGTAGATTTACGAGTAACGCCGGATCAGGGTGCCCTACAAACGCATACTCTTCCAACAAGAAAAATGCGTAATAAAAAATGCCAGTGGCAGTAGTAATCAATGGGAAGATCCTGTAAGGCTCCTTAAAATGTTCCTGTTCCCATTTTGGTCAATGGCGTTTACCTCATTCTATTATTGCCTGGTGTTCGTCTTATTGTCTCTAAAATCTTATAGCTGGTATATACATGGTTTCAATTAGACTCCTTCAACATCCATCCATCCAAACTGAGGCGAACTGCCCAGCCGCCCACACCGATCGATCAAGCAATCGACGGATCCCATGTCGTCGGCTTCGGCTATTTACAGCCTAATTCACACCCGCTTGATTGGTCCCTTTAACCTCCTCCACCTTTAGGGTTCCCCTTCCTCCGTGAAACGTCTTGATTTTCACTTCCCCTTACAACAGCGGATTTAACATAAGCGCCACTTACGTTTATACTCAAGCTAATGTAAGGTACTCATTAAGTTAAAAACATCTTATACATCTATACACCTTTGATGCCAATACACCTATAGACTATCAAACATCCCCACATCTGCGCCAATACTGCAATACCTCAATCAATACCCTTAACTTTAAATCACCAACGGCACCACATTCTACTCTTGTCAAACACAGCATGCAGATAGATGATGGTGACGTACATGCCCAAAAGCAGAAGCAGGCACATTTCCTCTTAGGTCCAAATTTCACGTTTCAGAATAAATAAGACGCTGATCAAACAATATCAAGAATAGTGTCTCTATATCCGATCCGTCAAAGCTTCTAGGTTTGAAACTGTATTATATTCTATACAGCCTAAACATTCTGCCTATCCAGATATAGACTTACATACATTTTATTGTAGACCCTTGCTTCACTTAAAGAATCTATCTACATTATAGTATATCGATCTTCAATAGATCATTTTTCCTCCATCACTAAAGTACACCTTAATTGACTCAGCGAAATACTACAATATGTATATAAATAAGCCGAACTAATGTACTATATTATTATTTTGCGCTGCAGTGAATCAATCAATATTCCCATTATTATTCAATCATTCAACACCGTCGCCAATTTTGCGTATTCGGCTGTCCACCAAAAAAGTCCCGTCCAGCTGTATGCATGAATTTACTAATTCTCTCATCCTGCCCCTAGACACCTATGTCAGTGGTTCCCATAACCACAATATAAATCATCCACTTGGACAAACTAGGTGACGATCAGTAAGCAATGAGACTGATGCCTTTACTTATAAAAATGTGGAACCATTAAAGTTTGCCGCTGACTAGATATTTATGTAATGCAACTATAGAGTAATGATTTGACCAGAAATACTTGACTTGCTTTTTCAGACTCTTAAACACCTCTTTCTCCGGTTGGTTGCGAATGATCTTCTTATTCATGAGTCGATCATATCATATCAAATCAAATCGCGTCCTTTCGACGATCCTCTTGTACCGCCCAGAAAAAACCTTAAATAAAAGACCCGATCTCACGTGATGAATACTCACGTGTTGAAGCAATATTTTGATATTTGCACGATTTTAATTCACTAGCAGACCTTTTTCTTTGATCTGAATCAACTTAACTTTGTAAAAAAACAGGACAAATAGCTTACTTGAACCTCATCCATCACATTCCCTTTCCCATCACTTGCTTCTTTAGTACCATTGGTCGTTAGAGTGTGGCAACAATGAGCTTATCCCCACCTTCAGAGCTTTTCCAAATATCTCGCTTGGATGACGCCATCGACTCAGTCTCTCAGTATTGTACCAATCTATCTTCTTTCAACATCCTATCAATCCTTGAAACTGTCCTCGACCCCACCACATACAAAAATGGCAATGCCCATGGTTTGACTCCAACTAACGAGTCAATTTATGCTTTTGTCATCAACTATTGTTTAAAATGTGAATCCGTTGACGATTTCGAACTACTATTAGAGTTATTGATCCACATTGGTGAAGTTACTGCCATTTATCAATATATTGTTTACATTAATTTATCAAACTATCAAATTGACATTGATACTAAATCTGCTTTAAATAATTTGAGTAAAGTCAATCAATTGAAATTGTCAGATTATCCAGTTTTATTAATACAGTATCAATTGATTAGATCTAGATTAACGTTAGATCTTAATCAAAGGGAAAAATCTTTGTTGAAGGGTATTGAACTGCTAAATTTACAGAAAAATGAAAACGAAAATAAAAGTGAAGCAAATTTGAATTCGAATTTGAAAGGCTTAAAAAGATTTGAATTTGAATTGAAGTTTCAGTATTCGAAATTGTTGATCAACTCTAATAAGCTAACAACTGCATTATCATTAATTTTTGAAGCCTTTAAGATATCTATTGAATTAGATATAAATGAATCAACTGACCAATCTCTAACTAAATCGATTGGATCAAATTATAAAAACTTAATCAAATTGTTATTATTGGTTCCATACTCTTCGACAAAACTATTAATCCTATATTCTTTTATACCGATATTCAAATCCATTAATAATGGAGGCTCAAACACCAAGTTACTAAAGATTGATATTGAAATCGAATCCGTTTTATTGGCAGTTAACCACAAGACAATTTATCAGCTAAATGATTTGAATATCACCAATTTAACAACCTCATTAACTAACTTGTTCAAAGAAGATGGTAACAATACAGGAGACAGCGGAACCAATAATTCAATGGTTTTTAAAAACATAATGGAAATGAACATAATTTCAATTGCAAGGGTTTTTACAACCATTCCAATTCAGCTTGTTTTTGAATTGATTGGATTATCAACAACAACTCAATTATCCTTTGATCAAGATTACGTTCTTGATTTGATGTTCAATTTAATACTAGAGAAAAAAATCGTTGGTGTTGTTGATGAAGTTGACGGAGTTATATATTTAGACAACGATGATAACAATAAGAATAACGGTGATGGTAATAATTCTACACAGTGGAACAAAAATGTTGAAGAGATTTTCAATTCTGTTGATTCGATAACAAATAAGATTCTCGCTGTTAATGCTTCCAATTAGCCACAAAACTATTTATTATATACGACTTAATGACGAAACAAAACCTCCATTTCATATGACTTTAAATGTCTTGTTCAAATGAAAGCGAAGTAATGCAAAACACGCAAATAACCAAAACTAGCTCTTATATACAATGGTAAACCCTCAGAAGACAAAATAAAAAAACAATCAAACGTGAGGCGACCAGGAGATAAAAAAACATGTATCTAAGAAACAGCGTCAGAATATTTATAAAAACATGACCACATAAAAAAAGGCAAAACAAAACCAAAAACAAAAACAAAAACAGAAAAAAAGGGAAAACAATCTCAGACTTTAACTCTACCAACTAACATATCAGCAATATCTCTAACATCCTTCCAGAAAATACTCTTTCTCACCCTTTTACCTTGTTCAGTTTCATAATCGTACAACCTTCTAATTGGAGTGAATCTCAAATGAGAGGATTGAATACCTAGGACACAAGCAGTACTACTAGCTTCGACACTGTTATTGAATTCACCGAATTCGTTAGCAGAATTAGCAATCAACTCGTGATTCTGTTCAACAAATTGAACGGCTTGGATGGCAAATCTTGCCGCTCTTGTACGGTCAATTGCTGATGGTATGCCACCTTGTTGAACATGGCCTGGAATTGCAGTCTTTGTATCGAATCTACCGTTTGATTCAAAATTGATTATATTGGCAATGGTTTGCGTCGATAACACTTTGGAAGCCTTTTCAGATTTTAGGATTAGTCTACCCGCTTTGGTCTTTCCTTTGTCAGTTGCGTATGAAACTTTCAAAGTTTCAATGTCCTGTTCCAGTTGATGTAATGGTAAACCTTCCTCAGGAACGTATGAACAATTGGCACCTGAACACAATTGGGCAAATGATGCAATGTATCCAGAGTTACCACCTTGACATTCAACGACAAAGCATCTGTTTCTCGTTGCTGCGGCTGATTGTTTAATGGCATCACAGTATTCAACTAAAGAATTCAAACAAGTGTCTGAACCTAATGAATATTCTGTACCTGGAACGTTATTTGAGATTGTAGCAGGAACTAAAACCATTGGGATTCTGAAAGCTGGGTAATATAATCTAGCTTTTTCCAGTTCATTCAATGAAACAAATGCTTCAAATCCACCAATCAGAATTAGACCATCAAACTTGTATTTATCGAAATGATAGGCAACTAATCCAATATCAGCTTCTTCTGGTGTAGCTCTATTCGTACCAATTTCAGAACCACCCAAAGAAGTCCAACCTTCGATATCTAACCAGTTTATGGATCTAACAGATTCGTGTCTAGCCAAACCAGAGAACCCATTATGGATTGCATAAGGTGTATGACCTCTCGATAGACAATACGTTGCAAACGAATAAACTGCAGAGTTCATACCACCAGCTGGTGCACCAACGTTAATGATGGCAATTCGTTTTCTTTTCTCAATTGGTAGCGTAGGTTCTTCGAAGTCTGCACTGTTCATAGCCATGAAATTTTTCAAATGTTCATTGAACTCAGAATCTCTTAATGAAATGGCTTTAGCGAAATCTTTGTTTTTAATAGCTTCGGCAACAGATTTAGTTAACTTAACAGCTTCCACTAATGGTTTCTTGACAATCTTATTTTCTACAATTGAGATCATTGGAGATGGAACTTCTGGTCTACCTTCCAAAACAGCATCAACTGCAGCAACACCTTGTAGAGTAGCCAACATTCTGTCGTATGCGACAGCAGTACCACCTCTTTGAACGTGACCTAACGTAGTAATTCTTGTATCTAAACCTAATCTATCAACCAAAACCTTTAAAACATCTTTACAAGTAATTGGTGTTAAATCAGACGCAATAGCACCTTCGGCAACAATAACAATAGTCTTTCTCTTACCTCTAGCTCTATGCTTAGAAACAATATCACACATATGATCACTCCATTCACGATTTGAACTTGGTTTTTCAGGAATGAAAATATAATCCGCACTGGTGGCAATGCCAGCCATCAAAGCTAACCAACCACAATGTCTACCCATAACTTCAATGATGAAAGCCCTTTGATGGGAATTGGCTGTTGCATCAATATAATCAATAGCTTGACAAATTCTTGCTAATGAAGAATATGCACCAATAGTGGCATCAGTACTTGACATATCGTTATCAATTGAACCAACAGTACCACAAATATTCAAATGTTGATGTTTAGAGAATTGCTCTTTTGTAATCGAGCCATTTTTCAACAATTCGTCCAATAATGAGGGCCATTCTGATCTGAATAAATCAGCACCTGTTAAAGAACCATCACCACCACAAACAATTAAAGCATCGATACCAGCGTCAATCAAGTTCTTACAAGCTGCTAATCTTCCCCAACGTTCTTTAAATTCCATACATCTAGCAGTACCAATATTCGTACCACCTTCAGCCAACCAACCTCTAACGTCATGCCATTTCATTTCACGAATCATCTCTGGACCACCTTTCACTAACCCGGAATAACCTTCATAAACGGCAAACGCCTTACAACCTTTATAAATAGCAGCACGAATAATAGCACGAACGTTGGCATTCATACCTGGTGCATCACCACCGGATGTCATAACGGCAATGTTTCTTGAGCCTTCTTTATTACCAGAAACGGACTCAATTATATTAACTGGTGTTTCATTTCTTGAATGATCAGAGGTTGCTGATGTTTTAGTAGATGTTGATGTTTCTTGGTATCTGGATTGACGAGCGACACCAGCAGCATTTTTCAAAGAGGTGAATCCAAGGATGGAGCCTAACGGATCAATGACGTAAACTTCAAAAGGATCCAAATCATCAGGTCTGGCTTGATAAGCGACACCATTTGATTTGAAAGTATCGATTAAAGCTGTCATATTGGAGATCTTGAAAGAAACGTAGCTTTGCATGGTTCTCCAATCTCTTTTGATAATGTGACTTAGCAAATTACTGGTGTTAGCTTCGATTTCATCTGTGGTGGCAGCTTTATCGGAATCTAAAACTAATTGAATAGTAGTTAAATCTGATGAATTTAATTCGGAAGAATTTGAAAACCAAATTGAATTCTCAGTTTTGGAACTAACCACAAAATCTAACTCCTTTGTGTAAAATTCGATGGTTTTTTGGTATAGTTGTTCATTTGGAGCATAAAACACAACGAAAGAGTTACCATTGAATAATGGTTCAGCAATTTGAGTGGGCATTTTCTGTTTTGTTGTTGTAGTAGTTTCAATTTATTTTAAATGATGATGCAAAAATTGACAAGTCTTTCTTTATCTTTCTTTCTCAATATATTGGTATTACCTTGTTTTATATGGAGGAGAAAGAAACAGATACAATTCGGGTAGGATCAATTGACCTTAACAAACCGAATTATAAAGAATTGAAAGATCTTGAGATTATCTGGAACAACCTGAAAACTACCTGATTTAATCCGGAAGAGCAACACAACAACAAAACAGCCAAGATTGGTTATATAACTACTCACACGGATGCAGTCAGCCTCTACACTTGCTGATAGTGAATGAATGTACCTCCTCCACTACATAGTTTGTACAAACACTAAAGGAAATCAGGCCATCCGAACGTGCGCCGCACAAATTGAAAATCGATGATCTTCGTGAGGACAAAGTCCGAGACGTTGACACCGACCCACACAGACGGGTCGGTGGGAGACTACGGGTCAAGCCAGGTAAACAGCCATAAAGAATACTGAATAAGCAGGGGAAAACTGAATGAGTAGTCTTAAGCATACATATAAAAACTACGATAGAAACGAAGTGAACTAAAAAAAATTAGTGGAAATTACAGAGATAAAAATGAAGTCGAAATAAAGGGTCAAACAAAGAACGTTGCAATTAAACAAGAAAAACACTGGAATATTGAAACCTTTCCAATTAAACTCAATTGTTCATAATTGTTTGGGCAAGTCGATATCTTTCATCAGTCTTCAACAGCGTCAACACTGTGTAACCAGGAGCAGGACTACTGGTAGCACTCAATTGAATATCAATGGCAGTCGGTAGCACATAAACGACATTGTTACCAACATCAGAAGCCGTTCCAGTGGAGACAGATCCGTCAGATGCTGTTGATAACGGTAACGAGACAGTGGCTGATCCCGATGCTTGGGTACCGGTGTTAATAAACAATTGGTTAAAGATGTACCCGTCTCCTGTTTCATAATCGGTGATATCGAAACTATCATCCGTTAAAGTACCGATATAGTTATAACCTAAGACATCATAAATTCTGGTTGTCATAGTTGATGGTAAGAATCCAATAAAGTTATAGAAAGTTTCCAAAATATTAGCAAAAGCAGTAACGTCCTCAAGAATGTTGGAAGAGGAGTAAATGGATAATGCTTCAGTGTACGATATAACTTGAGCTGCATTGTAGTTATTAGTAATGAAAGTAACGTACTCGGCAAAGTTAGTGCTATAATCATAAATCAAAGCATTAACACCACAAACCATAATCATTTCAAGATCACTTGTAACAGTTAAAATTGATTCTCCATGAGTGGTTATATCTCTAGGCTCGTCAGGGTCCGTAATAATAGAGGTTTGAGTGATGATAGTTGAGTGTGTACTATTGTCTTTAAGGAAAATAATCCTTTGAATACTAGTTTCCGTGAATTCAGTTTTTGTGTCTGTAGTGTGTGGAGAAGCAGAAGATGTTGATGGAGAAGCAGATGCTGATTGAGCGGGTGTTGGTTCAGTGTAAACACTGGTGAATGATTCATAAACTGTTTTGGCAACGTAGTTTAACCTGTCTGACCAAGTGAAATCGGTGATCACGTTTTCAATGTTAGCGAAAATCTCTTCGTAGTATGAAGTTGACAAAGTATTTGATCGGTTCATCAACAGTAAATCATCAATGAACATAGACATTGCAGTGTCGGATGGAGAAGCACTCATGTACGAAGATAGGAATGAAGTGTATTCAAAAACGTTGTCTTGGTAATCAACCAAGACAGCGAATAGTTTTGCCTGGTTGTATAATGAAGATTGGAAGGAATTTGTCGGTGTAACAGAAGTATCTGTATAAGTTGTGGTTGGAGTTGTTGAAAAATATGAAGTTGTGATAACAATATATTTGGTTGTGTACTCATTGTACAAAGTTTTGGCACCAGCTAAAATTCTATCCTTCCACGGTAAATAGTTGATGAAATCAGTCATATCGGTACAATAAGAGTCGAAATCGTTAGCGTCTGTGGCAGATGTATAACCGCCATAAACAGTTTCAAAAGATGATAGAGCTTGAGTATTGGTGAAAGATTCAAAAAATGAATTGTAAATACCACCAAAACTATAGATATCGGAGTATAGAGCATCACATTCCGCATAAACGTAAACTTGAGAGTAAGCACCTGAAGATGCAACTGAATCAACAGAAGTATCATAGCTGGCTTGAGTAACTAGAGTTGGGATGGTATCTTCGCTGTAAGAAGTGATAGTACTCCATAAAGAAGTGGCCATGGAATAGTAATGAGTCAAACTTGAAGACATTGCCTCTGTTTTAGTAGCAGGTAGTGTTGCAAAAACGGATCTTGCAAGTTCGTACATAGTTGATTGTAACCCTAGATCATTGAATTCATCATCAAAATAGTTTGTAACAGCCGATGTGAAACTTTCAAACAAAGGATCATCTTGAAAGTATGTAGAGTAAAATTCTGGCTCTTCATTCAGGTAATCTAGCAAGACAACTTGAGCCTCGGCATATTCTTCAGCATCTTCCAACACTCCATCAGGCAATTCAGCCGATGCTTGTTGGGGTAGAAGAAAAGATATCAGTAAAGGTAGAAAAGTGAATGATATTCTCATTTTTATGGATGGTATGTTTGAATATGTAAATCTATGGAAGTAGTTTAATTTCAGGATTAAATTAAATGCAGCGTCTATATTCTATATTGGTCTGCTGGATATATGGTATGAATTTTTGGGACTGGGTTTTTGGAATTCGGATGCTGAACTGCAGGTTTTTGATAGATAGGAAAACCAGCAAAAAACTGCAAAGAGATGATTTCTGTATGTGAATAAGGTGATATAAAGGATAAATTACTCGTAGCAGTAGTAGATGAATGACTTTTTGATTTTGAATGGAGTTTGAAAAGACCAGAAAGGCGTATATACAGTAATATAAATTAGAGAGATAGGAGGACTATATCGATTGAAAATTAGCCATATCTGAAATGGAGCCTCAAAAAGACAGTTTGAAACCGAATGAATCAGAATCCCCTGCGAGGTTGCGCCTAATAAAAGTTCTCTGCAGATGAGACGAGAGAACATGCATAACACAATGAAATTCGTGGGCAGGCAGAGAGGCAGAGTGGGCGAAAGCCCAGTGCCGCGGGTGAGAGGTTGGGGCATGGCGCGGGCTGCCAGGGAGAGGATGGTCCCTCCCACTTTCGTTATATTGAACTATATATACAGTATCTACTTACTTTGGTAGCTTTCGTTTGTTTTTTTGGCTAATTTCATCCAATTCAGTCGAATTGAAATAATGAGGAGCATACTCAACTAACCATCTTTCCTCAATAGGCACACAGTTTCTCATAAACTCTTTCGATGTCAAGACCAATTCGTTATAAATTATCAGCTTTGGAGGTGGCTTCACTGTGAATAATGTTGAAGAAGGATGAATCCAAACTTGTTGGTTCTTCTTTGTAGACTTATATGAATCTCCGGATTTGTTTAGTCTAGCGGTGTTGGGAAAAAACCCAGAAGTGATTGACTTTAGGATGTTAATAATCATCAAATCTCTGTCCCTAACTTCTTTGTCAGTAGATTTATATAAAAGTAATCCTAACCTTTTACACAATCTCTCAAGTTGATCCCTAATATGTCTCACTCTGTTGAGTGTCTTGTATTGTAAAAAATTGTCCTTACACCATTGATTAGAATATCCATTATCCACAAATTGGTTCCAGATTTCTAATAATGTAAGATGATCACCGCCAACTTTCTTTGTGAATTGATCCCTAGCTCTATCTGCCATTTCTTTTTTATCTTTAGGTCTATAGAGCATTGATCCAGATTCTTGTAACATTGATATAATGGAAAGGACTTCCTCACAGCAACCCAATTCGCCACTGGTCAATAAAGTCTTTGATAACATTGGATCAGTTGGGAACTCTGCCATCTGTCTACCAATTTTAGTCAACTCGCCAGATTCGTTCAATGCTCCCAAGGCATACAACAACTCCAATCCTTTAATCAATGTGTCTGCCGAAGGTGCATCCATAAAATCAAAATGAATCAAGTCAGTAATCCCCAAAGACAACAACAATAGAACAACGCTTGCTAAGTTAACTCTTAGGATTTCGGGTGTTCCATTGCCTGGTAATTCATTCAAGTATGCCCATTTAGTGTATAATCTGAAACATTTACCTGGCCCCACTCTACCTGCTCTACCCGCTCTTTGATCAGCAGATGCTCTTGAACATGGTTTAACTTCTAACGATTCCATACCGGTTGACGGATTGAAAACATTCTCCTTCACAAATCCAGTATCGATAACATAAACAATCCCATCAATTGTTAGTGAAGTTTCGGCAATATTAGTGGCCAAAACAACTTTACGAGAATTGGAAGGAGTTGGTTCAAAAATCTTTTGTTGCAAATCAGGTGGTAAGTTAGCATAGATTGGGCAGATGATCATTTCCTGTATTCGAGGTCCTAATTTTCGACATGTCTCTGATAGATTTTCAGTCATGTTTTCAATTTCATCTTGACCAGTTAAAAAAACTAAGATATCACCAGGACCTTGTGAGATATGAATTTGGAAAACAGTAGTAATTGCCGCATGAATATAATTTGCTTCTGGCTGTACGGTATAATGGATATCAACGGGGAAACGACGACCGGGAATATTAAAGATCGGTGCACCATCAAAATAAGCACTGAATTTTTCAGCATTCATTGTAGCTGACGAAATCAACAATTTGAAATCTGGCCTATATTTTGTGATATCTTTCATCAATCCAAGTAAAATGTCGGTATGTAACGTTCTTTCGTGAGCTTCGTCGATCATCATTGCTGAATAACTTAAAAGTTCAGGATCCGTTAAAAATTCCCTCAATAGCATACCATCAGTCATATATTTTATTAACGTTTTATCGCTTGTCTTATCTTCGAATCTAATAGTATAACCAACTTTATCGCCTAGTTTAGTTCCAACTTCATCTGCCACTCTGGTAGCAACAGACATTGCAGCCACTCTACGAGGTTGCGTACAACCAATTTTCTTGTTGTTATCGGTAAACCCTGCTTCATGTAAATATTGTGGTAGTTGAGTAGTCTTACCAGAACCAGTTTCACCAACGACGATTAAAACCTGGTATTCTTTAATGGCAGATATCAACTCCTCTCTATATTTGTAGACAGGTAGTGACTTTCTAGTTTCTGCAAGGGTCTTAATACGCTTTTCTTCTTTTTCAATTTTTTCTTCTAGTATCTGTTGATCAATAGAAAGGCTCATATCATCGGTATTTGAATCCGAAATAAAATTGACCGATAGCGATTTATCGAAAACAAATTCGTATTTTTTGTCTTGTGGCTTCATATTATCGTTATTCTTCGGGACTATTAGCTGCTGTTGTTTAGCTCTATTGATCTGTCTAGTTTCCCAATCAAACTCTCTATCACCTGCATCTTTATACTTGGCATGTAATACATCCTCTTTCCGCTTATTGTCAATCTTACCATCTTTTGTTATATAATCTTCGGGTAAATAATATCCGGTATTGGAGCCGTCTTCAATTTTCTTTCTCTCTTCGATCGTTTTGTATATTTCTCTCTTAAAACTGTATTCATTTTGTTCTTTTTTAGTAAGATTTTCCCAGCCATACTCCTTGATATCTTGTTCAAAGGACAGTAGTTCATCTTCTAATATTAACACTTGTTTCTCTTCACGTTTGGATAAGTAAGCTTGCCTAGCAAGTTTTCTCAATTCAGAGAAATCAACATTCTCATCTTCGTCTTCGTCTTCACCTGAACTTTGATCTTCCTTCTCTCTACCAGTGGCTGGGCTTTCAGATAGACTTATCTTGTTGGTAAATATTAACTCCTCATTTTCCTTTCGTTCGAAGGATTCTTTTGAACGTTGTTGCTGTCTCTTTAAGATATTTGAATCCGCTGTTGATCCATCAATTTCTTCTTCGTTATCATTGCTATCTTCTACCCATTGATTTGAACTGGTTCTTTTTCTTCTCTTAAATGCACCGCGTTGTATATTATTTTCTGGCATTTTCTAATCTTTACCACAAACAATATCTAATGGATATATGGCCGCTGAAAACTTTTAGCTTCGGAGAAAACAAGTTGAATTCAATCAAAACACATATATCCATCAAAACAATACGAACAAACTGTTTAGGTGTGCACAGCCTTGAATGTGGGCAAGTTTTTCTTCCGTTTTTGAGGAGGTCTGAGCAAATCGAAATTAGTTGCTATTTCCGTTTATCTCTAATGATAAGCCAAATCTTTCTAGTTCGGAAAAAGTTAATGTCAGAACTGGATGCCTTTCTGAACCAAGGGATAAGGTCTCGTTGCGTACTTTTTGGGTTTTAATATCCTTTCTCTGCGTTAAACATCCAAACATCATCAACAAGATCCGAGGAGAATAATTTGCGTCAATGACAAACTTTTCTTCAAGTGTCAATGAGATAACAAGTGCGTCTACAACAACAACAGATCTAGCTGCAACCCATTATATTCCTCCATGGACTTCTCCTTACATTATTGGTGTTGCTGGATTTTCGGGATCTGGTAAAACTACAGTTGCTCAAAAGATTATTGAAGAAATCAACGAACCATGGACAGTTTTACTATCGATGGATAACTTTTATATGCCATTGGGTAAAGAAGATAGTGAAAGGGGATTTAGAAACGAATACGATTTCGATACGCCTCGAGCATTAGATTGGGATTTAATCTACAGAACTGTTAAATCTTTGAAAGAGGGTAAAAAAACGGAGATTCCTGTTTATTCCTTCTCGCTTCATGCAAGAACCAAAGAAACAATCACTATTTACGGCGCCAACGTTGTTATCATTGAAGGTATTTATTCTTTATTTAGTCCTGATCTATTAGGATTCATGGACGCTAAGATTTATGTCGATACTGATTTGGATATTTGTTATTCTAGAAGATTACTGAGAGATATCGTGGAAAGAGGGAGGGATTTAGAAGGTATCATTAAGCAATGGGATGCATTTGTGAAACCAAATTCCGAAAGATTTGTTAAACCAACGATGAACTCAGCAGATGTTATTATTCCAAGAGGTTCGGATAACACCATTGCCATTGACATGATCATCAAACATTTAAAGAAACAATTACAACAAAAATCTCTAGATCATTTGGAACACTTGAAGAAATTGGGGATGATCATTAAACCGATCGATTATTCTAAAATTAAATTGTTACCGACAAATAACCAATTGTTGGGTATGAAATCCATTATTTTGAATATTCATTCCACAAACGATGAATTTATCTTTTACTTCAACAGAATAGCTACCTTATTAATATCTGAAGCCTTAGAGTTGGTGGATTATGCGACAACTAATGTTCCTGTCAAGACACCAACTGGACACATCCTGAAAAATGCAATTAAACAAAACCAAGACGTTTCGGCCGTTAGTATCATTAGATCCGGTGACTGTTTCGTTTCTTCATTACGTAAAACAATCCCCGAAGTTATCATCGGGAAGTTGTTGATCCAATCAGACTCTCAGACAGGTGAACCACAATTGCATACCGAAAAGCTACCGCGTTTTAAGAAAAACTCTAAAGTTATCTTGTTTGATGCACAAATAATTTCTGGTGCTGCTTCTATTATGGCAATCAAAGTTCTAATGGATCATGAAGTTGATGCTAAAAACATCATTTTAGTGACCTATTTCTCTACTGAAGTTGCTGTTCGTCGGTTACTGAATGCATTCCCTGATATCAATATTGTTATCGGTAGTATGAGTTCCAGTGAAGCTAAACCCGGTTCAGACAACGATGGTGATTGGTGGATGTGTAATAGATTCATCGATTCAAGATATTTTGGAACTGATTGAACGACTCTGTGTATGTAAATATAGGTAGACTTATCATTAATATGCTTTTCTAGTCATTTTGTTGTTCATTTCTTCTCCTTTTTTTGTTTTATATTTTGCCTTGCTTTATCACACCATTCCTCCTTTTTGTTCAGTTTTTAATATCTACAATGTAACAATTTGTTTTATTTTAATAGAGAGCCTAGTTAGCCAATTATTAAGGAAAGTCTATTTTGTGTAAAAAAAAAAAGAAATGATATAGAAATGGCACAATATTAAATGAAAAAATTATGAGGTTGATGGTAAAGAAAAACAAAAAAGAACCGGCAAATACATGCATAGAAGGCAAAAAAGTGGGGCGTAAATCTAGTAGACAAAAAAGACAAACGAATTAGTATAATTAGTAGAAGAAACAAAAGTGATTGAGAAGAAAAAAGGAAGAAAAAAAGCACATAGATTCACATCAGCATTAGAACTTCAACAGCTTCATCATTAAGTAACCAATGAAAACAACAACTAGGTAACAGAAAAGAGAAGATGGAACCCCTGTCTTGATGAATGTGCCGACGGTCAAATAAGGGTTTCCAACATTATCTCTCAGACCAATAGCAGTAACGTTAGGGAATCCAGAAGTTGGTAAACCCATAGCGCAAGAACATAACAAAGCAGTTGCCATGACCAACAAGTTTGGATGAGGGTCTGGTAACGATCTACCAATCTCAGCGATCAATGGAACAATTATCAATGCAGCAACGGTATGTGAAACAAATGTAGCCATGACTAAAACAATGATACCGAATAAACATAAAATAGTGAACAATTCAGAATCTGCTAGCTGAATTTGAATCAATTCCGCAACTGTTTTCAATAGTCCAGAAACTGTAACAGCTTTACCCAACGCTAACCCACCCATAGCCAACATGACAATAGTCCATGGGTAATTGTTGAAATCATCAGGTGATAATATACCGGGGGCGTAGAACGCCACCATGGATGCAATAGCAATCATACCCATGTCACCAACGTAACCCGTGATAAGTGAGGCAGTACACCATAGGACAATAGTTACTATTGAAACGAAAATAACGTAGAAGTGTCTGAAAGTGAATTTATCAGCAGTTGATCTGATTGGAACTATTGTTGTACCTTTGAAATTGAATAAAAACATCAAGAAAATGAAAACTAACAATAAACCAAAGATACAGACTGGGATTGAGATGGCAAACCATTCCAACCAGTTTGGAGCAGGATCCATGAATTGCAAAGCAACAACATTTTGGGGTGATGCAATTGGACTTGCCATACCTGCAATATTACAAGCCAGTGCAATACCCAACACCAAAGCTTTTGCAAATTCAGAACCTTCCGGTAAGGTGTTTAGGATTGGTTGGATAACAGAGTACATTAACACAGGAGCAGCAACGTTAGAGACAAAAGCAGCCACAACTGTGGAAACAACCATGATTGATATTAACACATACCCTGGATTTTGTGGAACTTTTGATAATAAAAATGTACAAGCAATTTTATCTAGATTGTACTTTGATAAAGCAGCAGCTAAAGTGAAACCACCCAGTAATAACATAATAATCGGTGACCACATTGAAGAACAAATAAATTTAGACGCATCAACAGCACTTAAAACTTCACCAGTTTCATCATCTTTCAGAACTTTGAAGACCACGATTAGTAAAGGTAGCAATAGCGAGGTTGTAAACAATGGGATAGCTTCGGTTGCCCAAAGCAATGAACAGCATGTTAAAACAGCCAAACAGTTCTTCTGTTGTGGGTCTGAAAACGGTGAAAAATTCAATAGAGTAATGGTCACCATGATAATAATCAATAACAGTAGAGATTTACTGGAGACCAATTCAGCAGGTAAAGAAATTTTCTTACCGGCACCTAAACTTATAACAAATTTCTCATGTGAAGTACTATCAGAATCTTCACCCAGCTTTGAGTTTTTTGTGAACGCAGCCTGAGATTTTCTTTCCATACCAATCATGTTTCTCCAAACAGTGTTTCTTTCCCAGACAATGTATTCTCTCAAGTTGGATCTTAGGTCTTCTTTTGCACGTTCTTTATCACCTTTGGTGAAAATAGAGTATATTTTGACAATTGACTCTAATTTGGAGTTGATATTGGATAATGTCTCAGGCATAAAAATCAATGACTTATCACCGGTTGCTATTGCTTTCAAATAATCAGCCTTGATCTTTGTATCCAAAGTCTTATCAAATTTCTTTAATGCTTTACTGAAACCGATTTTGTTCAATTCAATAAAAGATTTGAGTTCAGATAACAAGACAAAGATATCACACAATGGTTTTCTTTTTTCAACTTTTAATGCTTCGATAAAACTTAGTCTGAAATCATCGTCGTCAAACAAAGTTTGTGACTTTTTTCTCACTAACATTGAGGTTTCAAAATCATTTGCAACATCAGCGTTAACTGTCCCCATTGAAATATCAGCATTTGAACTATTGAAAGCATCTTTCGATAGCATAGGCTCCATTTCATTTGAAACTTGAGGGTTTAATTGTGGACTTGAGCTAATGGCATCATTAAAATGTAAGGGTCTCAAACCAGATAAAATGTTCTTCAATCTTTGTTTTGACTCAGTATCACCTGGTTGAATTGGGAATTCACGTTCAAAATCTGCTAATTCATCCAATATGATATCGTAGCTCATTAAAACTTCTTTTTCTTTGATTTTGAAGAATTTATCAATTTTGAGTAATTCTTTATCTAGGGCTTCTAAGAATACGTTAATTGGGTTTGAAGGGTCATCATTTGATGGGTTAAAAGCTTGAGATTCAGGATCATTTGCTGTGTTTTGTAAAGTCTCAACATTTTCTCTTTGTAGAGTATAGATGATTTTCTTTAAACCTGAATAATTGATATATCTCGATGACCATTCGGGGACAGCGTTGAACTGTAAAGAGTGAGAGAATTTCATGACTGTATTAGTTGTGGATTGTAGGTTATCAGTTGATGATGATGTTTCAGGAGTATGTGGATTGTATCTATCAGGTCTATAATTACTTGTGGTATTGAATGTATTAGTGTTAAACTCTTGTAAAGGTATGAACTGAACTTGTTGTTCAATGTCGGATCTTTTTTTAGACAACCAAGAAAAAATGATGAAAAGATTCACGATGAGGTTCGGTATGAATTGATTTAAGATATCAGGTTACTAAATCAAGCTTTAAAAGGCACTTCGATAAAGGATGGTATATTAAACTGGAGTGGAGCAAGTCTATAAGTAAAATTGATTCAAAACTGGCACAAAAGGGTTACATAAATATTTGTTGCTTCGATCTGTTTAGTGTAATCTGTAATCTAGAACTATTAGCTTGTGTATTGTTTAATTTGGATATTTGTTTGTTTCTGTATTCATTATAAAGTGAGTGACTACCTGCCTATCTTTTTCCGAATTTAACAACAGAACAGTTGACACATTCGTAAGCGCTGATGTAAGCAATAGTCTATTTTCAATTCACCACAGAAACCCTGTCGCATTAGGCAGTACACACTTGGGAATAAAATCAAGGCGCGGTCTTAAGGTTTTAACCAGATGTTTTGAACGTGACGTCAGCTTGTAACAAATAGATAGAGTGATATTAAGAGAGGACACTGTGGTGGTAATATTCGGTCTTGCCAGGCTATGCCATGACGTATCACCACAGGCAGATCTTCTTCTATACGTTTCCCCCAGGTCCACCACCCACGCGGCTAAATTTTGCTGACTCGCCCCCTTAGCCACGTACTCGTCACCCCATGAGGATTGGGCCACATAGCGCAGTTCCTAGATATACCCCGTGCCGAATCTCCAAATTAAAGAAAAATACGCAGCCAAACTCCGAATGACAAATCCACTTGGTCATTTATTTATTTTATGTTGTGAAAATTCAATTACGTTTCCTTACTCATTATTTGTATAAATATCTTCAATTTTGCCTCTTGTTGTGTCGAATTAAAATTATTTTCTTCTCTCTTATATTATCATCCAGCAAAACTTATAAAACATATATTTTACTATTCGAATTACAAAATGGAACCTATCAAGTTAAACAAAGACTTAAACAACTCTTCAATGATTTCAGAAAACGTTGAATTTAACGACTTATCTTATCTAACGGCAAACGATACACTAACTTCACAAGCCAACCACCGCTATTTAGACTTGTCGAACTCCATTAGTCAACCGTTCGTTATTGATAATATTTCCCCTTGCTCGCCGGAGTTTCAAGCTGTTAGAGATAGATCTGACTCGATGGTTTCTGAAAAGCTGCTATAAGCTTCAACTAGAGTAGCCTTTGCTGCCTTTCTTCACCAGACACAGAAGTCAAAAAAATATTTTAAAGGTAGTTTGCCTTCTATAATCAGGATTTATATGTGCCAAAACATATTCAAATGATAAATTTATATTTATTAACTGTTCTTTTTCTTGCTTCAGGTGGTTAGACCTCCATTAAAACGAGACTATGTTACTGTTCTACTCAGAGTCAGTACAGGCCAAAACAAGACAAAACAGGTTTATAAAAGGTCAAAAACACAGCAATCAGATGCTATGGAAGTTGAACATACTTACAATAAAAGCGTAGATGATGGTATTTTGAGAGCACTGTTGAATCAGTAGGGAAATTAACTTTGATTTGATACTAGTCAAAGTTAAGGGAGAATGACCGCTTACTCAATTCCGCTGAAACGCTTCTGTTCGGAATCAATCGTTTCGGTGGCGCCAGTGTGTCAAAACCATATATGATTTAATTTATGTATTCAGCTATTTATTTATATTACTCCACTTATTCAATACTATTCGTTCAATTACTTGTTTAACTATTCTTCATTCTCTTATTTCTTGAATCACAACTTGAAGTAAAGCAAAGATTAGAAGGGGGTGAATACAAAAAGTGTACTTATGACGTGATAATAGCCGCGTAACCGCTAATTCTCCCCCACTCAGATACGTATAAAGGGTGTAATGTAAAAGTTATAGGCTCATCAATTAGAAGATGGATGTTTGTATTCCTCCTTACTGGCGGGGCTCTCCATGTACTTGATCAGCTTCAAGAGAACCAGCTCATCCATTATAATCTACTTGCATAAAATACTGAAATTGCTTTCTCATTAGTTTTTTTTTTGATATTATTATTTCTTAGAAGGCTTAGTAGATAAAACATCACATACATTATCTTGCAGGTTTGATACACTTAAGCTTGCAAATTCACAGTCAATTCTATGTCATTAAGGGGTATTATTATATATGCAGGATTGAGTTGGACTTTTGCTGGAGCATCATCGAGTTATGGGCTGAGCATCCGGTCGTTACCCTCTCCTTTGCCAATGGGGCACTGAAGGTTTTAGTACTTGGCTACAAGGTGGTTTCAACGCTCAAAAAAGGCAGCGTTTGGGATTTCCTTTCTGGGATTACTGGGATTACCTGTTTGGTCCTTTGGATTTATGGTTTTTGGATTATGACAAGTTTTTATGACTGTATATATATATACCACAAGAGATTTGTGGTGTCGGTTGTGGAGGAATACCTTTGGCGTGCGTTTCTAATTTTAAGAAGTCCAGTTGCCATTTTTGGTCAGTCAGTTTCATTTTTACAGTGCTTGTTAATCTTTTATAGTTTTTTTTTGGTGTCTTTTATTTTAAAATACTATGTTACAACTAATGGACTGTCCCATACGGATGATTTCAAGTCGGAAAGAATGTAAAATGTGAGCAGGGTAAAAAGGAGAAATTGCGTGATTGGAATTTTATTATTTTTTTGAACTTTCTTACCAAATAGAAAGTAATAGTAATGTGACTGAAGAACTAAACAATACCACATAATCTCCACTATAATCTGATCCTATTTTGTATCCGTACCATAAAAGATTAAGGCCAAAAACAA
Organism: Ogataea degrootiae; assembly: GCA_019232045.1. Taxonomy (NCBI): domain Eukaryota; kingdom Fungi; phylum Ascomycota; class Pichiomycetes; order Pichiales; family Pichiaceae; genus Ogataea; species Ogataea degrootiae. The sequence continues at coordinate 24,012 of JAHDIT010000109.1, forward strand.
AGGGGAAATATAAAACGCAGAGCTTATGAAATCATTAGGCGCCATACCAGAAAACGCAAAAGTCAAATATCAGCCTACAATACTAAAATATATTATAACTCACTGTTAAAACAAAGGCAGGGGTTCTACAAAAACATATCAAGAAAATAGTTTGACAAATCGAGTGAATATCCTTATGATAATTATTGCTCCAACTTAAGCGACGTAATTTACATCGTTTTTTTGTTTTGTTTTGTTTGGTTAATGTTTTACATCTTGTTTAATTTTCACGCTATCCTTTCTACTTTTGGTTTCTTTTTTTATTTTGGAAAAGAAGGAAACCTAAAACTGCTACGGGGCTCCTTGTAACATGTTTCTGTTCCAGCTTTCAGTGGATTGACTCCTGTAGTAAACTGTAAAGTTGAGTTAGTGATAACAAGGTTGGCTCAACTGCAAATTAAGGAATCATATTCTTAAAAAGGATGTTAAATCCCGAATTTTCAGCACTATCATCCCCCTAAATCCATCTTTGATTCCGTTAGGTTTCTGTTTTTTTGTAACTCTTTTGATTTACTCACTCCTTTCTGGATACTGAGTCCTGGTGTTACCTTTGTTTTGATTGTATATGCATGTTTACACAGCGCAGAACATCATAAAACGATACGGCAGCATGATAAGATTGAAATTATCCCTCATAGGACTGACTGCCCTTTGATTGCGATCTAGGCTTGCCAACGATGAATTCAATTATCCTTTAAATTGGCATGTGTTTCTCAAGTCAGATAATTGCTTGACTACGGGGCCTCAAATATCCAAAGATAATAAAAGTTACACCTATACGTATTTGAATAAGACATTGAATTTTTAATTGTAGTTGGTGCTATTCAACTTCATGCGACGGGACTAACTACTACGGCGATGATATTCGGGGGTAAAAAAATATTAAAGAAGAGCAAATAAAGAATAGACAAACAGGTGCTAGAAAAGGAAGGATTAAAACAATGGTTGAATAACAAAAGGCGGGTTTACCAAATGATAATGTTAAATGTTAAGAAAAAAAACGAAAATGAGGAAAAAAAACATATACACACAAGATTTAATATCCAAGTAGTGATAAGTATAGATGTTGCCTGTTGCTGTCTTTGTTGCTATTGTTACATATTTTATCTGCATCATGTTCCTTCTCATGTAATGTTCTATAAGTCATTAAATATTCTGATTATTTTTGGTATTATCTCAAAATGACGTCCCTTTTTCTTGGTTTGCGGAATAGCGAGATAGATGGTTATCACAGATCAAAGGCAAATTTGGAACGTTGTCTAATTTTCTTACCGAATAAAACGAATAGAATAGGGCAAGCAATTAAAACAACCCCGAATAAGCCTAACAATAAACCAGCCCAGTTAGTGCCCATGCCCTCAAACATAAACGTTGCAAACAGTGGGAAGATTCCAGCAAAGGCAGCTCTTAAGAAAGAATTGGCAGCCATTGCAGAAGCAGCAAAGATTAAATAAGAATCGACAATATAGTTAATTGATGGAACAAAAATGGCCATTAGACCGAAACCAGTAAACAAGCCCGAAATGGTTGGAACAATCCAGTGAATGTCATTGTGATAGTTACCGGTCCAAGTGAACCATAACAAACCAATTGGGAAACAAACTCCTCCAACGATCATTGGTGGTAATCTTGCTTCTGGAACAGGTTTACCGTTATTGGCTTCTAATTTCTTAACGTAGACTCTTTCATAGAAAATACACATCACACCACCAATAATTTCACCAATGATCAAGCCAAAATATGGCAATTCAGCAACACCTGGTTGCATACCGTAACCTTTTTGGAAAACAATTGGATAGGCTGTTAAAAATAAGTACAACATACCATAAATGAAGGCATTGTACAAACTGATGAAGAATAAAATTGGTTCAGTGAATAACATAACAAGTGGTCTTGACAAATTCTTTTCAACAATTTCTTTGAACGACAATTGGAATTCGTCATGGGGAGCATGAATACCCCAGTTACCTGTACGTCTTTTGATCTCTCTTGCCTTGTCGACTAATAAAATAGGGTGATGGGTTTCATAACAAAAGAAAACAACGCCAACAAGTGAGGCAGCGGACAGGATACCAGTGATGAATTCGGTCCATCTCCAACCTAAAGAACGGTTATTAACAATGAAACCACCAATAAATGGGGCCAACATTGGACCCACAAAGACAGCCATAGAGAAGACAACCAGCGCAGTACCTCTTGTACGATTACCAAACATATCAGCAAATGAAGCAGGGGCGACAACCAAAGGAGCAGCACCAAGACAACCTGCAAAGAATCTACAAATTAAAACTGATTCCAATCGATCAGAGACGGCAACAGCAAAATTGAAGATAACAAAACAAAATGAAGAAACCAACAAAACCAGTCTTCTACCGTATAATTCAGACACTGGAGCCCAAATAACAGGACCAGTGGCGAAACCGAAAACGTATAATGAAACACCTAATGTACCAACAACGTCGGCGACATGAAATTTTTCAGAGATTGGTGCAACACCAGCTGCAAAAACAGCAGAACCAAAAGCAATACAGAAAGTATCTAAACCAACAACAATACATTGCACCAGTTTTTTTCTTAATGGCCAGTTGTGTGGATGGTAAGGGTCTTCTGGACCATCGAATGAAACGGTATAATCTTTGGGATCTGGCAACATTGGAGGAAAGTTTCTCCCACCACCCATTACTGGGATTGGAATACCATCAGTCTCAGCTTTCATGGTCTCTTCTTCAATGGATTTAGCGTTTGTTAAAATTCTTGATAATCTTCTACCGGCTTCTTGATGAGATTCGGTTCTAACTAAATCATCGCCAGAGAGATCATCTGAACCGTCACCTTTTGGATTGAAACCAACAGGGTCATTTTCCAAATCAGATGATAAAGAATGTTGTGGGGATGGAGTAGTTGAGAGGGCAGCCCTACTAGAGTCAGATTGAGCTACGATTGTGTTGTTGTTGTCCTGTTGGTCTCCTTCGGCATCTACAAAACTTTGAGTCTGAGAAGCGGCAGTGTGAAAAGAATTGGTGGCATTATACGACGATGAGGAGGAATTTCTATTACTTCCACTCATGCTTGGTTTTTATCTGAAATTATATTGATTGAATTAATTGAATATCGTATATCCTTGATCTTGGCAATCAATAATAAGATCTGGAATCGAGCAAGTCAATATAGATAAATGTTAAATAAAAAGAGATCCTTTCAAGAAAAGCAAATAACTGGATAAAAAGTAAAAGCTGTAATATATAAATGAAGTGAAAACATATAAAAAACGAACGCAAAAGATTAGTAATTAATACCGAATGTTCATGAAAACACAAAACAATTCTTCGAATGCCATTTCATTGTTGCTTTGCTAAATCATGCACGCACAGAAAATACGCCGTGCCGTCTTTTGAAGCCGAGTACCGGCGGCCGGACCGACCAATGCCCGAAAGGGGGTGCGTACCGAACCGAGCACCCTACAATCTAATGAACTGCTACCTCGATGCTATGTTTGAATCACTACCGGAACATGAGCATTACTCATCCAATACCTTCTAAGCGAATAGCACGGGGTTCCTTTGCATTATCTACGATAATCAAACGAGAACCCCCATAGAAGAAAACAGAAATTCTTTGAAATTTTTAATCCAGGACACAAACAGAAATCGACGGCTCGGTAATAAGAGAGCGCAAGATCCTGTTTTAGGTGCATACACACGGCGGCGTACTCTGTTGCCAAGGCCGTCGTTCTCGGACTTATGAATACAAAGAAAAGGGGGAAATAAGATTCCGTTTACTGAAAAACAGCCAGTGGTTCTAAAACTTGTGAATTATATTGTTAGTATTATCATCACTCATCACCCTACCCATGCATCCATCAAGCCAACTTCTCTGTTGCCAAGATTATTCCAGCCTATCCCCCCTTGTTAACCACATTGTACAATTCATTTCCTATCTTATAGACATAAAGCAAAGGATAGACTTTGTTTAAACCTTATATACACTTTTTAGCTTGATTTCAGTTTTTTCGTTCTGAGAGCGCAAATTTTCGTTTGGTTGGGTTTTGGTGTGTACACTACTTTGAAAATTGGTTTTTGATCTGGGGCATAAAAAGATCAGATTAAAATTATATATACAAAGTATGTAAGGGTTCAAACTTCGACAAACTATATATACAATTATATATTGGGGGCGTTTCATTATGGTTTTGTGATATTAATATCCATTTCATCAAGTCGTTTTTGTAAGTTATATCTCTCGTCTCTTTTGACTGCTAAAAATTCATCAATCTCTTTACCTGTACTGCTTAAACTTGTTAAAAAGTCTTGATAAAATTGTAATCCTTGTTTTAAATTATCAACAATCTCTAGGAATCCATTCATTGTTTCATTCAAAATTGTTAATGACTCTTCTCTTTTCTTGGATTTTTTCAACATTTGCTTCTTTGATTGAAATTGATTGTTTGAATTTTGCAAACTATTGAACTGCTCTAGTTGATTAGATTTAGTACTAATTAAATATTTTAAATCGCTGTCAAAGTTCCTTGATAATGCGTCGGTCAAAATAGGTTCCAATTTCTCAAATAACAAGTCATCACTAATATCCTTGAGGTCTTTTAAAGTATTATTATATTGATGAATGATCAACGGAGTTAATTCAATTTTATTTGTTTTGATTGAAACTTCGTTGATATAATTAACCCTTTCCTGTTGTAATACTTTCAATTGTTGAATCTTTTCATTCAATTGAAATATTAGTTCTTTTAAATCAGGGTTCAAATCTAATATCTTGGAGTTTGGTAAGAAATTTGCTAAACTCTCTTCAGTTTCGTATATTTTCAAATATGGTTTTAAATCATTGATTTGGTTAAATATAATTTCATCGCCGTTTTTAGAGTGTTTTAAGTAGTTTTCTAGGATGTTTAGCTGGTTAGTGATACTGTCAAGACTATTACCGTTGTTGTTTTCCCTTTCATTGGAGGGCGACTTCCATCTATTTGATCCATAAAACTGCAACATTTTTTCATCCTGTGCTTTCTCTGTGTTTAATGTATCCCACTTAATGTTCAGTTCTTGTCTGGACTTGAGTTTAAAATTGTTCAACTCTTCAGATAGATTGTTTAAGTGACTCAATCCATTCATTGACTTTAATTTCTCATAGTTATCTATAATTGAATTAGGGATCGATTGAGGTTTCAAAATCGAATCTATTTGTGGTATTATGTTAAGTTGATTCATTTGGGTGTCGATCTCATTGTTCAAATTCTCTAACGGAACTTTAAGGTTAATCTTGACAAAATTACTGATTCTTTCTTTAAATGAGTTTGAAACTTGGATTATTTTGAATGGTATCAATCCTTTGAATAATGGCTGACCAAACTCTGCAATATCTTCGACTGATTTTATAGGTTGGCTAATTTGTGAAATCACCAATGGTTTCACCATGGAGGCCTTAGCTAGTTGGTTAGCTTCGTAGATTGAATTCGGCACTATTTGCATATAAATCAAGTTGTTTTCCCTTTCCGCAGTTTTCAAAGTTTCAATCAACACAGCCTCCAATTTGGCAACGTCATTCATAATCTTTTTGCTATTATTTGTCACTTTGAATGATCTGACATTCTTGATTAAATTTAATGAGTGCCTTAAATAACAAATACCCTCACCAAATTTCCCGTTGTTATTGGAATTAAGCCCAATTCTATAATAGGCAGCACATTCAAAATGAATTCCTTTAATTGCAAGATAATCAACCCAACCTTTGTTGAAACAGAAGTTCTTGTTTGCATATTCCCATGATTGCTTGTAATAGTCAGAAACTTGAATAGAAAGTTTTGCAACAACGGTATCTTTCAGGTTTCCTTTAACTGCCTTCAACCAAAAGGTTTCTTGAGCTTGAGCAAGCATTAGAAACTTCAATGACAATAAAGTGTCCACTTTCAATTCGTTAGAGTAGTTATTATTTGGATGATGCGATTGATTATTGGTTAATAATTTGATTGAATATTCGAAGCATCCTGCTGAGTATTGGAAAAAAATACATGATTTCTTCAAACTTTCTTCATTGTTTGACTTATTCAATTCTTTAATAGCAAGCTTTGAATAAACGCAGCCCAAGTTAAACAACAAGTTGTACTTTTCAAACTCAATCGAAGCTAGTTTAAGTGGTAATTCATTGTTATTCTCGTCATTTAACTTCCCTGACCATTCAAACTCAATGGAATCGTTAGGAAACTTGAGTTCGACGAAGTTCAATTGAACATAATATCTTGTCAGAAAGCCTAAATGCCCAATATTAATCATCTCAGGATCATCAGGAATGTTAACGATGTCCATTCGGAGTGTGTTGATTTCATTTAAATTCGAGTCGAATGAAGATGATGATTGATAGAATTCATTGTCTATGATATTCTTCAAAATGGAATATAAATTCACCGGTTCTGGTTTCCGCAACGGTATACTTAAAAAATTCATGCGTGTATCCATTTTAATCTATCGTGTGCTATTCGTCGTAAAGTAGGTAGACGTTCAAGCATCCAAAACAAGATAAAACAAAATAAGATACTGTTATCTATTACTTATACCTTCTGAGTACATCTGTTTCAAAATATGCCTCTCCAAAAAAATAACAAGTGATCTATGATCGACCTGTAAAAAGTCGCGACTGTTTGGATCTCGGTGTTTTCATTAAACCCGAATTCAATTCACCAGAGAAACACAAAAAAATAAAGAATACAGAAGTCCTGGGCATCCGAATTTCAAAACCGATGGTTTTCAAAGATTCGGCATAATTGACCAGTCTACTTATTCATCTTCTCTCTATGAATTAGTGATTAGTTACTGTTAGGTAATCAGGTCTTGTGCCATGTCAAATATTAGCATAATAGGGAGGCCACCGTTCAACTTAGTTTTCAAAACAACTAAGATCTTCATCCGTTCAATTCATAAGTCATCGATCAATCTAAATTCCTTTCAAACAAAATATGAAATAATTTCCAAGTGTCCTGAACCTAGCACGGATAGTGGTTGTACATTTTGTGAAATACCTGAATTTCCTGAAGACAAGCAACTTGATCACGAAAAACCTTTGTTAAATTCAAAAGTCAATTTGTGGAAGCATGTTATTGTCTTATCAGGAGATCCGGATTACAAGAATTGGCCAGGCAGGTTTGAAATGGCGCCCGGCTATCCATCGCCAGAATCTAAATCTGGGAGTGATATAATATCAGAAATTCAAAGGTATAAAAGAAAGATCATAGATTCATATCATCCGGTGTTGATTAGTATGACATCGTTAGAGGAACCAATAATGTCGGAGTTGGCTGAGCATGACGAAGAAGAATCTGAACAACCAAAAGAGCTGGAAAATACAATGATAGAAGATGAACAAGATCAAGAAAAATTGTGCGGAAGTGAACTTTCTAAAGACAAGATAACCCTTGTTGCACTATACCCCGAAGGATTAATAGTTGAAGTTCCACAATCTTTAATTGAAGAGTTTATGATAGCATATTTAAGACCATTGGATAAAGAAAACCCCGAAATGACAAAGTTACAAAACGACTTAAAGGACTATTTCAATTCATACCCGATTGAGGCTGACCTAATATTGACATGTGGACATTATAAAAGGGATATTAGATGTGGTGAGTTGGCACCGTTAATAAACAGTGAATTTAAAACTGTTTTGAAAGAGAAGGGATTACTTCTAGATGATAACGACTTATTAATTGATCAAGATTTGCAAAAAGTGAAAGTTGGCTATATTTCACATGTTGGTGGTCATGTCTATGCTGGTAATGTTTTAATCTTCAAAAAAAATGGAGATGTTATTTGGTATGGTAGAGTTTTACCAAAGCATGTTCAAGGAATTGTTAAAGAAACGGTCATTGAAGATAAAATCATTAAGGAATTATATAGAGGTGCACTTGGAGTATAGTGAATGCTTTATTGAATAGGTACACATTGTAGTACAGATACCCAAATCTTTTCTATATAATAGATCTATCAACTAGTGGAAGCATATATGCCTAGTCGTATGCAATTTTGAATATGCGGCTCATCTCCAAATGTCAGCACAGCCTCAAAATTACATGTTTGCATTTTGGGGTCCGTAGAAAACCGGAAGAAGTACGAAGCGGCAATTTGCAGTGGTCATCCGTTTTCTCTTCTGGCTTGGGTGTAGGCTTGTGGTTTACTGTTACAAGTCCGTGACTTGGAAAGGCTTGAAGGCCACAATTGGGTAAGAAAATAAATAAGTTGACGTGGAATGCTGTCCGAGACGGGCTAAGGGTATACGGATGATAATCTAAAGCGTCATTTGCACTCATATACTGGTAATGAAATGGGTCCTAATGACATAAACTACAAATGCCATTCAGCTGCGAAGAGTAAAAATTTAATAAAAGAAAGATGGAAAAAACGGTTTTGGGTGATTGAGTCTATTATATTAGGTCTAAATAAGTTAAGGTTGCAAGATAAAATTTTGGGAGCCCTGGGTAGGAAGGAGTTAATGAACCCCAAATTGATGTGTGATAGCAATAATTCATATCGATCTCGGAGATTTTTTTGCACCAATCGTTCAACTACTAGCAATAAGATTTATTGTGTGTGTATCTTCAACCACATGGTGTTAGTAAAGTTCAAATGTTTAGCAAATATTTAGAGCTTTATTATACACTGTAACATTACGCCAGACAAAATCTAAGTGATTTGACTCTCAAATACAAACAAAATGAAAAAGTAAAAATTGCCTTTTCGATTTGGAGATCGTGGTTGCACAGCCGTGATAGTTAGTCCGATCATGGATTTCAGATTTTAAGAGCTTATTAAAGCTTGAGTAATACTGGTTGTCGATCAGCCAACCCTACAATAGTATGCAGAGAATATATTTACAGTTGTTTATATATAGAGATGTGAATATACGCCACACGAAGAACACGGGAAATAATGAAGAGAAGAGGGAAACGGAGGATTGGTGATCCAGGAAAGAGGAGCTTTCTGGCTTATATCAGTTGTGGTTTTCGAAAGGTCATCGATTGCTATTAAAGGATCCAAACGAACTAAGATAATGGATGTAGTCATCATGCCTACCATGAGTCGACTGACTGGTTGACAGTACCGCTGCAGTTTGACTTTGATAGCAACAATTCAAATGGTATCCTTATCATTGGCCACTTGTTTCAGTGTGAATGATGGATGATAGATGAGTGTGGGTGTGAGTATGGGGTAATCAGTTAATGTGGGATAACAAGAATATTAATAGCCCTGTGAAGCGGCATTGAGACAAATGAATGACTTGTTTCAAAAAATTGATTGCTTATGTTTTGATTTCGTTTAGATCCAATACCTTTCGCTAGCCATCAAATTTCTCATATGTATACTTAAGGTTGTATGTTTTCTTTCCGCTTGAACAACATCACCATTATCATTCACGTCCATCTTCGTTTATCCAGAGCTGTTCAACTTGTTTGTCTATCTTTTTTATTGTAGTTGTTTTCGTTATTATTAGCACGCACGCTGGTAGAACTGCAGATTTCCGCGCGCGCTGTCTCCTTCTCCTACTCTCAACCCCTGTTGCTGTCGATGTTAGTGTTAACGGTTGGACATTAAACCAGCCAGTCAGTAATAGTAATAAGAATATATAGATTTGTATGTCCATGTGTACATACACACATATACTGGTAGATTCAAATGACCGCCCAACAAACCGCTCTAAAACTCTCTCTAAATTCCGTGCCGCACGGTCATTCCTATTTCCCAATCTCCATTTCCTTCATACTAAAATTCGCTCTCCTTAGATGTATGTGCCTTTGTTTGTATTATTTACTACTCTAGTCACTTCTCAGCAGAATAATAGCCAGGCTATCAATCATTATTTACCTACATACTGAACCAGGTCTTGTCACCTTCTACTCTCTCTCCACTCTCATTCTTGTGCTTCAATTTTTGCCTTTTTGTTACTTCATTCTAAACCATCCTTCATTTTATCCATCACTCTGGTCTTAAACCACCCCGAAATTCTAATATACAGGTTCCAAAATTAATATATGCTACCCGTTATTCTCCTACATTGAGAAAAAAAAATTCTGCTATATTTCACATAAATAATAATATTGACAAGAGGAACGTTTACAACCAATATCACTGACCTTTAACTTTCGACATCAACTTAGAAATAATACTCAATCCAACTAATTATTCGTTCTATCTTCCCATTTATTTCACACCACTAGTTTTAAACGTCTCAAATCGTTAGTGTATTATCTAAATAGCCGGATCGAGTACTCAATCGCTTTTGTTAACATCATACCTTTCTAGATCAAGTAAACGTCCATCCTATCAAATTTTAAATACATTGCGTTGATGTATATTACGAGATACTTAGCTAATCTATATATATAACCTCCATAATGAGCCATTTAGACAAACGAAGAAAATCGCCACCTTTCCTTGAGCTATCAAATTCAACGCTTCAATTACTTGAACAAAATAAGCACCAGCTATCTTCAATCAATTTTGATAATGTTTTAACACTATGGACAACTTTAATTAAATCAAGCGATTTCATCAAAAATGGTAAAAGGTTGGAGAATATCAGTTGGAGAGTGGTAAATAGAAATCTTCTTTTGAAAAATGACTTTAGTTACAATGATTTCTCAACATTGATTGATATCTCAACAAATCAGCAAATTCCCTCAAAAGAACAGTCAAATGGCCTGAATATTAATAGACCTACAACTCCAAGGGCAAAAAGAATACCCAGTAATAATTCCATGAAAACGCAACAAAAACAATCTACTCAAGCTCCGTCACAAGTTTTACCTCCAGCCCCAGCTCTTCGCCAACCTGCAACCTTATTCCCATCTCAACGTCAACCAAAGCCAACTATCCCTACCTCCTTGTTCCAACAACCTCCAAGGCCGTCACTTGTTCATAGCAATTCAAGAGTCAAATCGCAATCACAAATTGAAATTCAAAAAGGCACTAATGAAATTACAGCTGAAGTTTCAAACAGCGACGTTGATTCTGATTTGGAATCAGATGACGAATCAGGTAGTGGTGAAGAATACGAAGTTTCTCTCAATAGTAAGCAACCACCATACCAGGAAAATATTCAACCACTTCCGAAGTCTAATGGAAGTTTGTTCTCTAAGCCTCAGCAACCTCGACAGAAACTTAATCAAACACCAACAAAAATATCACTCACGCAAAGTAACCTTGACCAACAGCAAGAACTGATTGAGAAACAAGAGGGAATGAAGAAAGTTGGATTGTTTGGTAGCCGCAATAATCACATTGTTTCGGAGAATAATCCTCGAAATACTATTAGTCCAAACAAAATGTTCTACATTGAAAATTCACCTTCTCCGGAATCAAAAGATTTGGAAAATAATACCCATCATCAGCAAGAACATCCACACCAAACCTCAGATTCTCGTGTTAAGTCGCCTTTAATACCGCGTGAGAAAGGCTTAAAACAGCCTCAAACAAGCAATATCTACTTACAACAACAACAGCAACAAATCAATTCGCATAGCTTATTTGCCCCTCAAAGATCTCCAACTCAGAATCATCATCGACCTCGTGCTCAAGAAGATCCTGGTTACGTCTCTAATTTGAATCAACACCTCCATCATCGAGAGAAACCATCAGCTTTGCAACACCCACAAGATCACCATCAACGTTCACAACAGCAGCAACAGCAACAGCACTCTAACCACTTCCACCAGGATCATAATGGGCATAATCACCATAACCATCATCATCAGCAACATACCCAATATCCCGCTGGTGATCCAGTCCATCAATCCCATAATCACACTGGTCAAGAAGATAGCATGGATCATCTATACCAACAACAGATGAAATACAATTCTAGTCACAAGTCAGCATTTTCCCCAAAGTCAGATACTCAAAAATCACAAGCTTCCCTATTCAACAATAATAACCAAAATCAAACAACTACTCAAAAGATAATGTTTTCATCTGAGGATGATTTCTCGGATGGATCAGATTGGTCTTCACTCTCCGATGATTCTGAATTTGATGATGATGAAGAGGAAGATCATTTAGATTTCGATAAGAAAGCAGATTTCGGTAAAAAAGAAGAACCTGTTGGAGTTAAAAGATCGTTGTTGAGTGGCTTATTCTTAGATAAGTTACCACAAGAAGCAGAGGCTGCTGGGCAACAAAAATCAAAAAGATCTTCATCTCAAGTTCGTAGTCCAAAGCTGATTATATCCCCACATCTCCCGTCTGCTGCTCACTCTAATCGTGGTATTGATAACTTGGAAATGACCTCAAGAGGTACGCTTTCAGCTGCATCAGCGTCATTATCCAATGTCAATGTTTCTGCTATTTCATCTCCACCATCTTCTGATAATAATAGGCTGACGTCAAACAATTCTTCATCTGCTAATGGTGAAGTGAGTAGTTCTAATGATGTACAGACCGCTGGTTCTATGTTACAACAACAGCAACAACAACAGCAACGTCCACAATTGAATAGAGGCAGTTCGAATGGTTTCCATAATATGGTTTCAAAATCTGCAATTTCATTAGCATCGTTCTTTGCCAACAATAGAAGACCCCAAACTGGAGGCGAACAACATCAGTATAACGGTCATTATGATAAACATCACGAATCCAATGCACCACCTACTGCTGCCACCTTGTTACCAACTGCCTTAGCTACGCATATGTTCTTACCAACAATGAATTTACATCAACAAAGAGGTATAGGTAGGCAATCAACTGATGTTTCGAGTAATTCAAACGGTCATGTTAATAACAATAGCAAGCATATCATTCGATCTCCTCCGATGAACTTATTTTCAACCAACCGTCCACCTATTCATCGTCAAAACAGTAACTCAAGCAGTTTACTCAATCGTCAGCATTTCAAAGAACAAGTAGCTAATCATGAAAGCAAATTCCCATCTCCACAAGAAAATGAAGAAGATAATGAGGGTGGTGGCTTGAGCGTTCCTGGTTCAGTAAAACTGAATAACCGCAGTAGTCATGCAGAACCTTTCCAAGACGTTGAATATTCATCCAGTGTTAAATCAAATACGACTTCGATTGATATTCCGGGTTCAAACCAATCAAAGCCCCCATCATTTTTAGCGGGCCACAACAGTCATTCTGAATCCCATCAGAATCACTCACAATCACATCAAGATCCAGCTAGACCAAAATTGGAAAGTAGAGTTAATTCGTTCATTACGAAGCTTTCACCGAGTTCTACAGTTTATGAAATGCTGTCTAAAGAATTACCTTCTAATTTAGTTGATTCAATCAATAACGAAAACAAATTGATTCATGCATCAGCATCCGCTACTAATTTAAACGGTTTGAATGATCCTCAAAGACCACCGTTCTCAAGACACGGTTCTTCTAAACAACATCATTCATTCAATATCACTTCTTCAAACTATCATAATAATTTAAGTGGGAAATTTGATGGGACTACAGAAGAAAGTGAATCTGATGAAAGCAATATCATCGCTAACGGTATAATGGGTAACAAATTGAAGTTATTACCTACCGTTGGACCAGAAGGTAGCTCAGGATTGCAAGCTAATGGTGGGAAAGACATTGTTTTCATTGACGATAAGGTAGTCATTGAATCAACCAAGTACAGTAGAAGTAATGGTACTGGTGGTAGTTCTGGTGGTGGGCAGGATTGGGATGAAGATAGTTTGAATTATCATGCTAAAGGTTGGTAACTCTGTTCGCTTATTTTTTTGTTATTATTTGATCTTGTTTAATTATTTATTTTTCAGTCATTTTAATATTATGTTATGTATTATGCTTCAATAAACTATTCGTTGTAAAGTAAATACCACTATTATATAATTATAAAATGACAAAAAAAAATCGCCATACAAAAAGAAAAATATTTTTAAAGAGCCGAGCAATTAGATCTGCGTCGGCATCTGGCTGATCTCTTTCACTATCGCAAATACATCTAACAGTTCCCATAATCATCGAACAACAGCTATGTAACGTACATTATAACAGAATAATAGAGTCAGATAATTAAGAGTTAATTAAGACTGTACAATAATCATAGCATGGCAAAGAAAGTTAAGAAGGTGTCAGCATCACAGGATCCCCCTTTCAAAACGCAGGCATTCACATTCCCACAATCAATCTTACAACTCCCCACAGCATTACCCAGTACTAACGATGGTAATACTCAAATCGATCTAAGATTGTACAAATCGAAATTTGGATCGATAATCCCACATCAAATTTTCAAAATTGATAATTTCTTGACAGAGTTACAATGCACTGAACTAATCAAGAAAATCGAGCAGCAGTTACCAATGGAAACAACACCGTTGATAAAAAGTAAGTACTACGCTGCTAGAGTAAATGATCGAACGTCTATCAAGGATCCTAAATCAGCACTATTATTCTATCGATATTTTAAAAGTTTAATCGATTTTAAAATACTAAATGGGGATGGGGATGATGATTTGAAGTGGATCAGTGAGGAAATGAAGGGTATGACCGGGTTTAACGACAATTTGAGGATGTATAGGTATAAAGAAGGTCATTATTTTGGCAAGCATTACGATGAAAGCAATATTGTTCCCGGTTTGGGAAGTACTAAATGGACGTTGTTAATCTATTTGAACGGTGTTAGTAGTTCTGACAGGAAATTGGTTGGTGGTTCAACAACTTTCCACAATCATGAAGCTCAAAAGGGTGAGAGTAAAGTCATTAACGTTGAACCTGAATGTGGGATGGCTTTGTTCCATAAACATGGGGATGATTGTTTGCTGCATGAAGGTGAAGTTGTTAAAGCTGGCGAAAAATGGATTTTCAGAACTGACGTTGTGTTCAAATGATATTCTACGGTATTTACGGGTATTTGTTTAGGTTATAGGTAATGTAATATTGTTAAATTTTTTTTGTATATATATACAGGCATGAAAAATTGTTCGTTTAGTTATAAATTCAAATCTTTAAAGCTAACAATTGCGTTTGATGTGAAACCACGAACACCAAAATCTTTTGAACTGTTTTCTAAATTCTTGACTTTTTCCAGTTCTTTTTCCAGTTCGGTTTGTTTAACAACGGCATTACTTGATTTGGCATTACCTGACAACTGAATTTGTTTAACGTACTCAGAATTAGTTAAATAACCTCTTCTATCGGGATTACTGTAAAACAGGATATCTCTTCTAGCAATTGGTTTAGCTTGTAATGGTAAGTAACCCCTAGTTTTAACAAACCATTCAGGGGAATGGTGTGCTCTGTAACCCAAGTACCGAGAATAGTACATGGATGTAAAAGAACCTCCGTTACGTTCAATAATTTCAATTGCTGGTTGAGAGGCCTTTGTTGCCTCTATTTTAATGTTCAAGTTGTAAACGTTTGCAGCACCTTCAGCTAAGACACTAACACCATCTTTCATTGTACCCGAAATCAAGCCATATTTCTTCATT
Source organism: Ogataea degrootiae (assembly GCA_019232045.1). NCBI lineage: Eukaryota > Fungi > Ascomycota > Pichiomycetes > Pichiales > Pichiaceae > Ogataea > Ogataea degrootiae. Next base: position 39,490 of record JAHDIT010000109.1, read on the forward strand.
TTAGCCATGGTTAATGTTTCACCTCGTGTTAATGGCAATTTGCCTTCATCATAATAACGTTGGATTCTAACCAATGGTAATTCGTTCAAACTTAACTTTTGTTGTCTATAGAAACCTCTCTTTGGATAAAGCTTATAGATTGGAGTTTGACCACCTTCAAACCAGTTTGGAACAGATCCTCTTGCCTTTTGACCCTTTTGACCTCTACCAGACGTTTTACCAAGACCAGAACCAGGACCTCTACCTAATCTTTTTTGATTGGTTTGTGAGTTTGGAGCTGGTTTTAGAGATGATAAAAGGGAGAGATTTCTTTGTTGCTGTATTATTGGCTTTGTTGTGAGGTTAAGCAGTGACCGTATTTGTGACATCATGGTGTGGTATTATGTGGTATTGATTATATGCAGATTTGGTTCGTACGTGATCGGTATAATTGATGGTTAAAAGGTATTGAAATCCTCTTGTTATAAGCACTTAAATCATGCTGAGGCTGGTAAAAGACAAACCTCGAAACTTGAAAAAATCGTTGACAAGGTACTTTTTGAAGCTTTTGCACTACCTTTTGTTTTAGTATTGCATCGTTACACCGATTCCATTTGATTGACACATAATTAAGATATGACAGTCATGTTTTGTTAAAATGTAAAGTGTACTTATTAATAATGTTAATTGTAAAATGTATTATGTAATATGTAATTTGTAAAATGTAAAATGTAAAATGTAAAATGTAAATTGTAAAGTGTAATATTTAATGTGTAAGTTGCTATATATAAAATAGTGTATTTATTGAAGTAATTAACATATAATAAGTAATGTTTAAAGGTGGACGATACACTAATCCTTATATAACAGAAGGATTAGTGTTCGAACTGAAAATAGTAGTGTTTAAATTAAAATAAAATGAACACACTTTTTCTCACTTTTTCCCCTTTCCTCTTTAAGTTACACTTCTAGAAAAACAGCAGAATATTTTTTTTTGAGATTATTGAAATCAAAACTTCTACCATTTACAAAATTTTTATTAACTGTTTGGATCTATTATTGGGCTCGAGAAATAAGTCACATATTTAAGATAAGAAAAAATATTATGCTTAAACATTCTGATACTGAATGATTGGACTCTGCTGCTGAAACAAGACGCCCTATATTAAGTACTTGGTATTTATTTATGGGGGTTGGGCTATTGATCGCGATCCCGCTTCTATTCGTTCTTTACATGATGGCAACCCACGAAATTGTTCAGGAGAATGAGACGTGGCACCAGAAATCGTCAAACTAATTGCGTCTTCTGGTGAAGGGTGGACAAACGCGGTTATAGATAGGTGTATCACCTTTTTTGGATGGACAGTTGCAGGGGCTAATAGCTTATATTCGCTATCATGCGGTTCATCTTGGGCGAATCTCTTTGGGTGGAAGCTCTCACCTACAGCAAACATGAACATGACATTATCTGTTATTGGAGGAGTTACGCTCATCGCCCTCAACGGGGGTAGCTCGGTTTAGTGGGCATATTCTACCAATAATGATTGGAAGTAGGATGAAGGTAGGGTGGTTTCGCTAACCAGCACTTGCCACCATGGCAACGCAGATTAAGATCAAATATAAATAAATACTATAGCTAATTAAAATGTTTCTTTGTTTTCTCAAAATAAATATAAAATGTGCAACAAAAAAATAATACAGTTAATATAATATATTTGAAATAGATGTATACTAAAATAGCAAATCAATTAAAATAAATGTATAATAGTGTAATTCTACTACTATACTTGGTGTAGGAAGATAATTTCGAGAGTACTAGTTCACTTACAAAGTATAACTGAACGCAGACGCAGTTTCAATCAACGATTTATTATAGAAGCAAAGATACACATACGAAGATAAAAATACAAGGAATAAATAGGGATACATATAAAGGCAAACGAGAGATCTAGTGTGTGAGATATCTCAACGAGCTTAATCAATTCACCAGTCGAAATTAGAGAGAACAATAGAAACTTGGGAAATTCCAGTCTCAAAATAAATTGATCAGTTGATAAAAAATGAGTTCCGTAACATCATATATGTTTCTATCAAACTATTGAAGAGGTTGATGGAGGAGTATAGACTTCATTAGAATCCCTTTTCGTTGTTGCTTTAGCTGGGGATTTATTTTCATAAATTTTTAATAATTCATGTAGTCTTTCTTTTTCCACTCTCTCTGTTTCTAAATCTTTTTCAAACTTTGCATTAATTTTTGACACCAACCTTTTGAATTCAGTCCTTAAGATAGCGGCACTAACGTTATTTCTAGTTGGTGATGATACTGTCAAAATCGCAGGATTTCCTTCGTCGCTGTATGAGGAATATGCCATTGGTGGGGTTGATGGGGTCGAAGAGTTACGTTTGGAGATCGTTGATTGGTCCCCTGCGTGATTGTTGGATGACTCTCCAAGATGGTCAACTTTCAAAAGATTATTCTCTTGTTCAATTTTCAATAGCTGTTGTTGGGTTTTGTTAGCGTCAATCTGTAATTCATTGATTTTCATTTCTAGTTTCAACAATTGGTTAGTTTGTCTTGACAGTTCACTATTTGAATTATTCAATAGTTCCTGAGATTGGTTTAACTTGAATCTCAAACGATTCAAACTCTTATTGTATTGTGATCTTTCGTCTTCGTACTGTCTAGTTAGGTAATTATGGGCAAATTGTAAGTCATTCAGAGCTGTTTTCAATTCGTCAATTTGCTTAGCCTGCTCTTTTTTAGTTTCCTTACTACTTGTTTGTAAAAATCTTTCGCTAGTAGCTGATGGAGGAACAGAGTTAGACGATGAAGTTTGGACTCTAACACCATTAACCAAGGCACTGATACAGTTCGAACACCATTCAATTCTACCATTTAAGCTTTGCATTGCTACCGGATTAGGGTCAGGCAGTTGAATGTTGCTTTGAATAGAGAGTGACATAACAGTAGAGACAAGGTCTTCTAAAGATCTTTCAATTTGGGAGGACGAATCCGGCAATGCCAGTTTTGAGGCAATACTTGATTCGGATGATAGTATATTCTGAATGTAGCCCAACTGGCTTGTTAAAACATAATGGTTATTCATTTCAGTTTCTAAATCGGACAGGTTTGAATCAATTAAGATCAACTTGTTAACTGTTGAAACATTTGGACTTGCTTTCAAATCTTCCATTATTTGAGCTTTTTCGTGTTTCAAATCCTCAATGGTAGATTTCAGTAGAATGGCCTCTTGAATAGACAGCACCACTAGCTGTTTATCCTTTCTATCAATATAAAAATCTGCAATGGTTTTTTCAATCAAAAGGTTTAGATTCAAAGCTGTTGGATGTTGAAAACCGTTACTGAATTTAAAAAGCAAATCATTTGGGTTATCAATTAGTTGCTCTAACCTTTCATTCAACACCAAAGGTGCTATATTTTTCAGATTACTGAAAGCTGCCTTTTGCTTGTCTTCTAAACCAACGTTATTTATAGTTCGTTCATATTCAGTTTGAAATTGTTGAACCAGACTTTTGGAGTCCGAATAATCGTATCCGTTTGCTTCATACGACCCACTTATAGAGTGGTTAAGTAAGTTTAGTGCAATTGAAGTCATATGATATGGTTATTAAGCGATACTTGACGGTTACAAAAAATAAATAAATAGGGATGGAATGTGATAAGTCAACAGACACAGCTATATGTCAACCTGTATTATCCCACTAACAACAAGAACACCAATTTTTAACATCAACAACTATTCTGTCCCGATCCGGTGGATTAAATAATTGGTATCTTTTTTTTTGACCGCAGTTGAGTATTATTACGTAATAAACGCGATCCTTGTTCCACCAAACGAGCGTAAAGAAGCCGTGGCAAACAAAGTGTCATAACAATCTGTGGGTTCTGCGAAATTTTGTGGAGATTCAAGAAAGCTGATATGATATATAATTGAATTTTGTATGATCAACCCAAAAGAATCCTCGCTAGAGTCAGACCAACCACAGGCCGTTGGATTTATAACAAGATCAGTGTATTTTTTTCGAAGAAAGTACCGACTCTACCATATTCTCTAACGAAATAACCCAGCTTTTGAATAGTTTATAATGTCTTCTGCATCTTCAGATTCAAACATTATGGAGAAGGTCATTGAGGTGCCAGCACCTACTCCAACAAACCCAAACAGATACTTAGCCACTATACTCACTTACCCAGTATCCGCACAAACTTCAAAAAACTCAACCTATTCTGGCTATCTTACACTTATTCTTCACGGAAATGGTGGCCACAAAAACAACTGTTATCATGGCCGTTTAGCTCAGCGTTTAAGCTCTGAGTTCAATATATGGTCCGTTCGTTTTGACTTCCGTGGATCCGGAGATTCTCCAACTGCAGATGGATTACCAAATTCAGAAAGTAAGATAGGTAGAACTTTGGACAATGATTTGGAGGATATGGATATTATTATAGATTATTTCACCAGTGATTCTAGAAACTTGTTTGATGGGGTTCCAGAACTCAACTTGAAATTATATATGATAGTGGCACACTCTAGAGGTTCATTGGCAATGTTCAATTGGGCTTTGAACCAAGGCGAGAGATTAGATGATAACATTAAGTTAGTTAATTGTGCAGGAAGATTCGATGGACGAAAATTACTTGAAAGGATCAAAAAGAATAACCCTGATTGGGAAGCTAATGGAGGTTACTATTTGCCAATTACAAAAGAAAAGAAGGTGTGGGTGCCTGTCATTGAAACATACAGTATAACGAATCAGCAGATGCAGAAAGTGAGTAAAATACGTGAAAATGTTCAGGTTTTAAGTGTTTATGGATCAGAGGATGCGATTATACCCCAAGAGGATAAATATTTTTTTGACGAAGCCTTGAAAGATAGACATCAGTTAGTTATCATTGATGATGCAGACCATAACTTTTATGGGTTAGTCAAATATACTGATGAACAGCATAATGATGGAACTGTTGAAATCGATCGTAAGCCATACCTTCTGCACAAGCGTAAGATGGTTGTGGACTATAATCCTGCTGTTGTAGATGTAATCTCAAAATGGATAAAAGCTAAATAACAGACAACTGGATCGCATTTTATTTTGGTCTGGTAAATAAATTTCATACACAATGATTACTGCTTATACTTTATTTCAAGAGCTTATCCCCCCCCCCCCCCCCCCCCCCCCCCCCCCCCCACACCCACAACACAAATACTCAATATCATAACAAATATTATATTAATATATAAAAAAAAACTAAAAATATAAAAAAAAAAAAAAAAAAAAAA